>JAODTK010000501.1:0-15037 GCA_026419785.1 Sclerodactyla briareus
GTCTCGTGTCTAGCTATATTTTCAGAGAGAGTCAAGGATCACGAACTTGGGCTTTCTGGTTATATCACTAATTAGTTCGACCTACAGTTGTTAGGATATTACCATGTATTATTTTATTATCTCTGCTTCCAGGCCCGGCCTACTCATGATACCAATTGGTTTAATGCCAAGAACAAAAGGGCTTATCTTCTCACTATGGGGCATTCACAGAATTTCATTGCAGTAAAAGGGTGCACAAAATGTTGCTCCGCCTTGGATCAACCACTAACATCCTGTCTTCTGGAGCACCTACTCATAGGCATATGAACACTCCTAATGTGGAGGGGAAGAGTGGGGAGAGGGGAGAGGCCAATGGAGTGGGGGGGGGGAGAGGAGGAGGGGCAGGGAGGACTATTGAGGATGTATAAGGCCGACCTGAAATCCCCACTGATGAATAATAAAAATTGACACTTTGGGTATATTTTTTTTCAGTAGTGATCATATGGGTCTGTCTCATGCACATGGTTGCAATAATACAAATTTTTGCCAATTCTTCGAATTCAGGATTTTTTTTTCTCAGTCATCACCCCCTATTTTGGATGTGCCTGTTATCAGTGGACTGAAGCACCTAATAACTCAACCAGGGTCAGTATTAGGCAGATACTTTGTCATCCACTATACTACCTCTCTCGCAATGAAGACTACCAGCCAGGAACCAACACCAGCGAGAATAACAAGATGGAGAGATTTTTCAGGGTTTGCAAGGTTTCTAACAATTTTTATTTGGTCAGATAGGCATACTCATGATCCAATATTCTCACTATAACATCACTCAAAGGATTATTTCCAAGCTAGCTCTCTGTAACAGAACTCTGCTCATCCTGCTGAAATAAAAATCTGCAAATGTTACCCCAGAACCTTGTACAAGAGTGCTGACAGTTTGTGTGAGAACTCCACTTCCACAGTTATCAAACAGTTTGTTTCATTGTCCAACCATTCCAGACTATTTCACTCCGGACATGCGCACTTGTACCGTGGACTAAATTATTGTGTGCATCAGTCCATATGTAATGAAACAAAAGTGTCTTGTAGTGGCAGTAACTGGACATTACTCAATGCTGTATGCTGTATTTTCCTTTCCTTCCAAAATCATGCCACTCTTTCCCCAAAAGGATTGAAGTAGTAGTATAGTACTAGTTAAATTGACATTTTCGACAATTCAAATGGCAGATAAGGAAACGCAAACCATCTTTCACATTTCAACTAGGTGGGGCCGATATA
This sequence comes from Sclerodactyla briareus, assembly GCA_026419785.1. Taxonomy (NCBI): domain Eukaryota; kingdom Metazoa; phylum Echinodermata; class Holothuroidea; order Dendrochirotida; family Sclerodactylidae; genus Sclerodactyla; species Sclerodactyla briareus. The sequence goes on from JAODTK010000501.1 coordinate 1,261, forward strand.
GAATTTAGATGGAGACTGCCAGCTGTTGTCATTATCCAATCAAACAACTCTCTATTTCTGAAAATACGCTTTGTATATTTTTTCCTAAAATGTATATATAGCAGCGCTCTATCGAGGTTGACCTTTGCTAGAACCCAGAAGAAGTGAATAGTTTCTGAGAATGGCACAAGCAGGGTTTTCAGTACATTGGATGAACTCCATGCAGCTATCATGTTCTCTACCAACAAACGAACTGACTGTTTACTGTAATGTTCTACTAAACTGTAGTGATATACAGGCTAGTGCCCAGCCCTTTTCTCATTCTAAGAAATACAGGGTGTGGCACATATTTCAACAATGATAGAATGAAACCTCATCTTCCTGTAGAGTTAAAAAGAATAGCTTTCCTCTTTTCCCCTTCCCCTGATTCTAACCGCACAGTGTAACTGCCTTGATAAATTACTGGTCTAGAACAGACTGGTCAATGGTATGAACATTGTTGTGATTTCTTGTCCTTTTTTTTTATTGTTTAGTTGATAAATAAATAGTACCAAATACTTCATTTTTCACGTTCCAGATTTTAAAAGCAAATAATTTATTGTTCAAATCTGGTATGAAAAACTATTCAGCGTTGTCTATCGTCAAAATTGGTATAATTAGCCATCTTTCTCTTATTTTTCTTGGCCTAATTCAGTAATTTTACTTTGTATAATTTAGTAATTTGCATAATTCAGATCCAAAAATGGTTGCACATGATTACTTTCAGGTCCAGAGGAATTGTAAATTTGTATATTTTTCATCACATACTATGAAATGAAGCTATCACTTTGTTTTCAATAAAACATTAGTCGCGCCTGTTTCAAACTTGGGTTTTTTTCTTTTGATGCTTAGACTTAATAGATTAACCAGGGTCAAAAATATAAAAATATAGTTACACTGGAAAAAAATGTGGACGCTACGGTAAAGTACAAAATTTATTGTTTGGGATGAGGTTTTGTCGTAGACTGCAGCATTTCGATGAATGAGAGGGTGTCTTAAATGTCGCCCTCCCCTGTCTCCTCTTCCTCCTCCAAATCTTCATCATCATCTGAAAATAAAATGAAAATAAATTATGAGGAATACTCTCCATGGGATCTGAATGAACCGATGGGATGTCTCACTCACTCTCATAGTGGCACATCCTGGAGGTATCTAGCTACTGACTTCTCGTGTGAATCACAACTGCCACTCCCCCTGGCAAGCGACCAGGCTTTTGCCTGACCCCCCTAATTCCCAGAGGTACCCACAAAGCTGCACCAGGCATGAGTTACATGCCTGTCTGGCGGGCAGCCACAACCCATTGGGTCCCATACATCAGTGGGGATTATTGTCTGGGGTCACCATTTCTGCTAGTTGGACACATTCATATCTGTGTCTCCTCATGTGACCACATTCAGTGCTTCTGAGAGGACATTCAACTATTATATAACTAATTATCCTATACCATTATTTGTAACCTGTGATCACGTCCTGTATGTAAAACCTTATGGAGAGATTGTCATGCAAACATATTTTTACTATGTTCCCTGCAGTATATCACTTTTAATCATGTTGCTGATGAAGTGAATGCTTGACAAAAGGGTGCTGGTCAAGGCCAGCCACACTGGGCTTATCACGTCCTAACAAATTATGATGTGTTGAATACAGGAACCTCGGGGCTATCATGACTAAAAGCTTTATGGTATGCTGAACACGACTTAACCTCCAAAGATATACATACAGTTGGAGCATGGTCAGGCATTTACCACAAAATCCTCTGCAATAAATGGTGAAACACAAGAACACACCGATATAATGCTGCAGCTTTCAAAGCAGAGGCCTGCAATGAAGTTATGTAGTCCTGAGCTAAAAGCTCCATACTTTGACCCTTGCAATGCAATAGGTGATCTAGTAAGCCAACCTCAAATACACCTCTGCCTATAAGACATAATGACTACAGCCACCATGGTAGTGGGGTTTTTTTCCCGGGCTACAGGGTCCCCACCTTCCATTCTGGCATTTTGGGTCATCTCGGTCTCCTGGGCCACTTTGACGGTCCAGCCCCCACACTCCGAATTGGCTCCAAGATCCCTGGTAACAAAATCTTTCTTACAGTATTAACATGACAGAGGCTTACATTTATATTGTAGTGTCAGAATTTTCCGATCCATATTTTCAAGAAGCAGAAAATAGCATATTCCCTGTACAAAACCAATGTACGAACCCCAGAGAGAGCGGAATAAAGCAGAATTTGACATTCTTGCCTCTAATATATTGTTCACCTACAGATTGTGTCAAAACATTGGAAGACTCAGACCAAGGCCTTGACCCAAGTCCTCAAGAAGAGTCCTTTATCGATACGGGTCAAGTCTCAGTGAGTCATAAAGCTTTAGATCCCTAAAAGTAGGAATTTTCAATTTGGAGGTGTCCAGGGTCCTTTTCAGCAATCTGATTAAAATTTCCATCAACAAAAATTTTGAAAGTTTAAAAAAGATATTTCCTCAGTAAATTTCCCTGAGAATGATTTCTTTTAAATACCTCCAAAGAATCCTCTCATAATCATTTTCAACATCACAAGACAGCTCTAATTACGCCAATCTTTTCGGGATATACTCATCCACAATCGTAAAACCGTCACCGCAAAACGAAGAGAGAGAGGCTATTTATTATGTTGTACTCACACAAAGGAAAAGTATCCCCATCAACACATTAAGTTGCTTCTGGCTTTGGCAAATAATCCTAGACATTGTCACAAATTATCAAAGGGGGCATTGTGTAGGTATGAGATAGGTTGAGGAGTGAATTAGACTGTCACTCTGAAGCTCTGTTGCCTCGGATGAAACAGAACCAACTGCTACGCAATCATCCAGTTTCAAGTGATAGGTGGGTGGGGGGGGGGGGTGGAGGGGCAGGGGAGGGGGGGTTGGGGCAGGTGGGGGGTGAGGGAAGGGGAGGAGGAAGGCATTGAAATACATCAGAATCTGATACAGGCCAAAAATTACTAGTTTCAGCTTGTACAACAGTATTCTAATCCATACCACTTGATTTCCAATTAGGACCCCAGTTGAAAGAAGTTGAAAGGTCACTAGAAGAGGGTGCAACAAAACCAGCTCATTCCAACTGTTTCGATTCACACCAGTCAACTGATTTTTGGCTGGAATTTTCTCCTAGGAATCCAGGGCCAACAATATATCGTCCCACCATCATTAGGTCTTGTTCACGGATATTCACTCTTCTAACTATCCATACTACACAACACCCCCACACTTCCTTTAACTTAGGTTACTCCCACTGATGGAGGTCAGATAATGCCCTAACCCTAATATTGAGAATGTTTCATTTTGAATTGCGGTGCCTGAATGAAACATCAATCCACTCTGTGAAGCCTACCTCACTCCTGACATACTTACACAGTGCCCCCCTCTATTTAGGTACATCTTCACTCTAGTGGGATCAACTAACTCCAATCTGGTCACCAATCATTCTCTCATTGTTCAAGTGTATATATAGGTCAGATTGGCATGACTAACTAGGAAACATGCTTCACTATTATCACATAGCCGTTACCTAATTATGTACAGGATAGGAAAAAAGAGTTTCTGCCACAACGGAAGCATATGCAGCTGTGTATGCTAACCTTTAGTTTCATTTTTCTCCTGTGAAGCGCTAGGAACTCTTTGGGTGGTGAGCGCTATATAAATTTTAATTTCAATTTTAATGGGTATTATTATTTTAGTGGAGAAATAACAGGCAAAGACCCCATAAGGAAGGGATCAGGGTAATTCACCTGCCAAATAGCTCTCAACGAAAAGCATGTGGGGATTTGCCTAGTGTAGGGACCAACGAACACCACTCCTCTCCAGAGAAAATGTCCACAAGAGCCCCCAGCCCTCTTCCGCTGAAAATAATTCTTCCCGGAAGGACACGAAAAATTGAGGGTGTCTACTCTGGAATGAATCAGATGGAAAGTGGGTCAGAGAACCAGGGTGAGGAAGAAGGATAACAGGGTGTAGGGTGGGGTTGTTGGTTTATTTTTTTTACAGGGTATGGTAGAAGGGGACCAGGTGTAGGACAGGGGTTGAAGTCATAATATGAGTTCTATAAATTCATCTTGTTCTATGGGCAGGGGTGAGGGTTGGAGGGTGGGTTCCCAGGGAAAGGGAGTCTGACTTCAGGCATCGAATCCATCCATCCAGGGTGATCTCGTAGTCGTTTGCGGGCCCCACAGGTCTTGAAGAAGTCATCAGCGCAGGTTCCAGCGGCATCAGTGAGGACCGGAAGTTGAGCAGGTCACGCTTGTCCAGTTTGCCGTCACCGTCATCAATCCAGCTGGTGAAATTCCAATGTAGGGTTACAATAAATAGATGCCTTCAACCATATCAGTACTTAGGGACCAAGCATGGTTTTAGAGTAAAATGCTCTGTGGACTGGGGGGGGGGGGGTTGGGAGGTAAATATGATGTACTATCTGAGAAGAGCGCCACCATCGGCTGACACAGAGCTACCAGAAACAAACATGAGAAATCAGGACAATCAGATCACAGTCAAGGACAGGATTAAATTTTCATGGACAATTTTTTCTGGAGGAGGGGCTAGAGAATGAGAGGGGGCTGCATGAACCTACTCTAACCATTCCTGGGAAGGACAAGTTTCAATAGGTGCATGTGTTAATGGTCATTTAAACTTTTCTGTCTGTTACATTCTGATAGGTATATCCACTCGGTATTAAAAACTAGCTCGGGAAATTGTATCCTGAGTTAAAACTGATGAGAGCAGTTGACATAACCAATCAGCTCAATAGGAAAGGGGGAAGGAGATGGGTCGCCCCCAATAACACATTATCACATTGCTACTTCCTGTAGATATGAAAGCAGAGCGGAGTGAAAGTACCAGAAAAATGGTGGTGCATATCTTAATAAGGGCATTTCTCCCCCCCCCACCCTGCTTCTTTAGTTCCATTGAAAATAGTCCAGGTTTATGTTTAGCTTAGTGAGTATAAAAACACAACCATATTCCTCATGAATGGCCCAATGTCACGCTTTCTAAATAGGCAAAGAAACCAATTACCTGAAGAATGGCCTGCAATACTTGAGAATTCATGGCAAGACCATTCCTTAAGGATCCTCATTTTTATTGTAAGATAGTTTAAATTAAGATCCAGAGTGTCAGCTCCATCGTTTTCATGAAGTCAGGGCTGACCCCTATCAGTAGTTAAAGGGGGAATTCAAAGAGGATTCAAAACCAGCTGAGACAATTCTCAGATCGCCTTTCCCTCCAAATTTTCAAAGAGGCCCAATATCTCCTCAGATTCTAGACAGCCGAGTAATCTTTTTGAACTTCCAATTGAGCATCTACATAATGCGGGTGAGGAGTTCCACACTGGAAAAAAAAACTTGTAATGTTCACCAGTGCTCAAACAATTATGGTGCCAAGGGAACCTGAAAAGTTTGTTAAAGCCAAGCAAGGTCCAGTGCCCCCCATTTTTTCAATTGTGGGGGTGGGGGGGGGGGGGACTTTGAATTTACGCTAGCCATTTGGGAAGGGGGTTCTAAAGGAAGAACTTATTTTATTCTGGTGCTACATTCACTTTCTTTTGCGAGAATATAAAAAGTAAGGAATATATTAATTTTGTCAGAGAAAGTATGAGAGGGAAAAAACCACACTTTTTCACCCCCAATCATTCTTTGGGGGAGAGGGACTCGGAGGGGCACACAACCTTTATGCATGTGGGTGCATGTGTGTGTGGGGGGCCCCAATAGCGACACCACTTTTCCATCGCAGCATATCCTCTGTTGATCATCGCATACTCACAGTTGCGTACATCATACGCTGGTCTGGGGTCTTCTGTTTGATGTTGTGGTGCGGTCCAGTCTCCCAAACTCATCGATCTCGTTCAGGTGCAGGAACCAGTCCAGGAGACGGACGGGGAACTGCTCCAGCTCAACTGACTTACATTTCCTCTGGGAGGCTGGGAGAGACAAAAAACAGTGATAATAATGGGAGGGACCGAGCATGAAATAATCCAGCTATATTAACTTTGCACTTCATCTGAGAGGCTGGCCTGGTAGATAGGTGAATGTAATTTCAACAGTTCAAATTAAACTCCAAAGAACAAATTCAAAAGTCATGTCCACATGACCATAGAGGTTCAAATTTGAAAGATAACGAGTCCCCCCCACTTTGAGTTGCTTCTTTTGGCAGAACATGGGCAATCTACGATGTGTGGGCCATGTCTGGCCTGTGGGGCTAAATCCCCTGGCCTGTGGAGACTTTGATCACCCTAGGCTGTTTTCACCAATCTTTTTTCTCAACCTTTACCAATTTGTTTTTACTTTACTCTGTTTGCTATATTGTTTTTTAGCTTATATTGACCAAAAAGCCAAACAGTTTAGTGATATTACATAAAATGACGCTAGGTTTCCTGTACTCTTGATGAGCAACCACAAACTGAATATCAATTTGATCAGGGCCAAGCATTCGGGACTTATCATGTTACAAAAGATTTCCAACCTCGACCTTTGATGACCTCTCACCTGACCCACAAGAATGGGGCTCATGCACTCATCACATGGTGAACCCACCTATCGAGTATACTTGACAAAACTTCTCCACTGAATTGCTACATTATCTGGACTTTTGTGCACAAGTTTTCCTTGAGCTGAATGGACTGTAATCATGAAGTATCAGCAGGTATTGCCACCTCATCCCAGTGGCGTACCCATGGACGAGTTTTGGGGGTCAGAAGAACCCCCTCCCCATGACCCATTGTACTAATGGAATTTTTAACACAAAAAAAATCCTTTCTTTCACTGTCCAGTCGATGTTTTTACAGCGTGGTTCATCGAATATCGCAAGTGTCTTTTGAGACCCATGAATTGCATTTATTTGCCAATAGGGAGGGTGAGGCTATGAATGAGAGCATACTTCCCTCGGGTCCGACCTTCCGTAGACTCCCCCAGAGACAAATTTCTTAGTATGCGTAAAGCTTCATCCTGACTTTTCAAGTTCCCCTTTCTTACCCCTACCCCCCACCACCTTCATTACCAGCCCCACCTCTGCGTCCAGCTGATCGAAATATATACAGATGCATGCTTCATTGCTAGGCTAGAGGGATGTTCTTCCTCTTCTGGCAGGTGTGTGTGTGACTACTCGGGGCTGCGGGAACTTGCAGCCAGAGGTTGGCGTACGCTTCCCGTAGACGCTGCAGACAGGCTCCTCGAAGTCTGGGCTGATCGGGACAGGCACAGACCTTGCCTTCAATCTTCCTCCCCCTGACCACCTGAGGGGTACACCAGGAACCTCTCGGCTTCTTGCAGACCACATCACGACATACATCTACAAGATGGTAAGAGGGGAAGAAGAATGAAGAAAAAGAAGGCACAGGGTTGTTAATAGGGCAACTCATGACAGGCATTGGAAGAGACAGTCCCAGTTTGAGCAGTGTTCCCACAAAGGGGATGTGGGCGCGGGTGCGAATGCAGGTGATGTGCTTTTACAACGCAGGAGGAGTTCTCGAACGGGACACCTAGTATTAACTGTCATAGGCCTCAAGTTCGTCCTTCAATCCCATTTTTTTGTGAGTACCCAAGCATTGTATTGATGCATTTACCCTTCACTAAAACTGAAGAGGCGCAAATATAATTAGTGTCATCACCAGAGAGGGGCATGTTGCCTCCCACAAAAAAAGAGATCCCCCTTTCCTGGTGTCCCATGAAAATATGGGGTATCAAAAAATCTATATTTATTTTCAGTAATGCATATGTAGCACCGCAATTGCATCTGGAACATGAAATTATCGGTGAGAAGCTAAAAGGAGGAAGGTTTAGGGCCAATGCATGACCAAATATTAGGGGGAAAAGTTTGTGTTGGGTTGTTGTTGTTTTTTTGTTTTTTTTTGGGGGGGGGGGGTATGTCGCATAAGAAATGACAATGGCCACTTCTGTTTGCTTAGCTGGCATGATTTGTGAGCTGCCCGTAAGAATCAAACCTGCATTTGGGATGGGCAGGAAGGTTTCTGTGTGGAGAACTCTCTGGAGTGACACTGATCCCAAACTGTCACATCCCTGACGGTCAAGGACACCCTAATGCATTGATCCACACAAATTTCCTCATATGAAAACAAAGAGTTACGTCCTCCCCTAAGGCAGTTATCGCTGGCAGTGAGCAGACCAGGGGGGGGGGGAGGTGGAAGGGAGGGATCCTGTTTTTGAAATTTCAAAAATGCTTATCTATCCAAAGTATCTCAGTCAGCTGATTGAATTAGATTGGATGGTTTGGAAAGGACCAAATGGAGAACTCTTAATAGCTGTAAGCGAGTATAGGATAGATGCAGGAATCATGGCAGAATGCTTGGACAATACATCTGATCCTGAGAAGTATCAGGCTTGGGAACCATATGGGGTACCGTTATGCCACTATAAGCACCAACAAAAACAGCAGCATAAGACTATCTGACCATGGAATTACAACTAAGAGTCTAATCCCATGATCTAACCACCAGGTATTTGCCTTAAGAAATACTTAATAACAACTTGAATTTTCGAGGTTATAGTTTTCGGCCCATGCCACTCCAGAATTTTTGTGGCTAAGATTCACAGGTCACAGGTATAGGATCCCTGCTGCTCCTTCCTCAAGTGACTCCCCACTGCTTCCAGACATCTGATGTGTGACATTCATCCTCCATGTCACCATGAGTAACTCGACAGCCACAATTTCAGGAGAGGTCAGGTTCTGATTCTTGGGAGATCTCTACTTGAATATCAACCACAGGAATTTAAATTCCCTTTCCCAGCACAGCATTGTGGTCCGGATCAGATGATCATCATGTAGGCCACATGAGCTCACAGGGCCTATATACCATTACGGCATCTGCTCAGGAACTGACCGGAGACCAGCGGACAAGGAAATTTATATAGGTCAGCTGGTGCATAGTCCATTGGAGCGGCAATTGTTTCTTCAAAATGGGACTGTTTCAAAAATTGCCGAGACAATGGGTGATTATGAATAGTAGGATTATGTCCCCCACTCCCCCAGCCCATGGCTGTCCCAGTCTCATGTGCGCTGTACAGTTAGCCATAGTCCCCCCAGGTCTGAGTTAAAACCCCAACCAATCAGTCAGTGAAATCCCTCAGTAGATCCTCGGACGTTGCATGGATGTAAAGGCGCTCCGATCGCCCGTAGTCAACTTTCAATGTAGAGTTTGAGGCGTCAATCAGTCTGAGGAAGTGGTAGTAATCAATGACTGGAAAGCATGCTAATTATTGGAGCATCCAAATGTTGATATAACCCAAGTTTGGCCTGAATTGTTATTTTTATGCTGAGTTAGTTGTAAGATTCGTATCATTGTTTGTAAAATTTGTTCCAAGGGTTGGGGAGAGGGAAACAGAGGTGGCACGCCCAATCCCATTGTATCTGTTTATATATAAGAAATAGCTCAATGTGGTCAATCAATTGAAAGTATCCTGCTTCCCAAAGAACAATTGTTTCTTCCTGCAAGCAGTGGTTCATAACCATTTTCTATGCAGTTTTGTGCTGATCAGCCGCTCAGGCTCCCCAGACCCCCCCCCCAACCCCATGAAAAAAAATCTCGCAACGTTAAATTGTGTAATACTTACGTGATTAGGCACAGACCCCAGACTCACCGGGTACAAAGTTTCCAAACTTGACATGTTCTGTGTAAAACCTGTGGTTGTTGTTTTGATTCACCAAAAAGTTCCCCTGAGATGCATCCTCCCCTCCCCCCCCCCCCTCTACCCGGTAAAAACGTATATTAGCTGCTGCCACTTACACTCTGGCACAACGTCCCTCGATTGAACAGTTCTAGATCAAGTAATATCTGTGAAGCACTGGAGCACTCTGGGGAAGGCGATAGTACAGGGATATTTGATTATAAATATTCTTTAAACCTGTTCCTGAACAGTTGTGCTTGCTGAGGCAAGAAACAGGCCAGTACGGACACATGCGGCAACATTTACAGAGTGTGCACTTATGTGCGTCAGCACTGAATATTAAACTTTCAAAGTTTTGATATCAAAATGTTTTGGTTTGTTCACCAAGAAATTCCCCCTGAGATCCCTCCCCCCCCCCCCCTCCCAGAGGTGAAACCACTAGATGAGGACCTGCACTGCTCAAGTTGCTTTTCATTCCAGGTCTCTATAGCTTCTTAATTAAGGAAAGTTGTTTATATCATTACCACCGCGACCCACGTTGGTGGCACTCGACAGCAATACCTGCAAGGAAAATCTACAACAAGATGGCAAGTCAAGTGTTGTCAAAATGAATGATCACAGTGATAAATCCAAAACAATAAGAAGCTATGCTTCAACGGTGTCCATGAGATAGCGGTAAGTGGGCATCGACAGCTGGTTGAATGAGAGCGTAAATATGGGAGTATGAGGCAGGGGAGATAAAACAATAGAAGAGAAAACAAATCAGCCATAAAATGAACAGGCAATATTAGGTAGCATTAAAGAATGATCAAAGATGGACTGATACTAAGAATTTGGATTTGTTGAGATTTTTTTCCCCTGAAAGAAGTTAAGCATAAGAGTTCAAAGCCTTACATCGCGTAATCTATTATTGGGACAATTTATTGTACATAAGGTAATTCTCACTCTTTTCAATGGATGGTGACTCACTGATTTTAAGGTAACACTCAGTGACACATGTACCAAACACATGTACGTATACATGGATCCTGAGTATCTTCAACCTGGTGACTCTTGTAGTGTACAAGACCTCCTTAAGTAAATCCTTACGTAGAATGCGGACAGGCTTGCGGTATGATGGTATATAGGATGCACTATGCCTGTGTAGGGCCATTCTCTGTCGCATACCCCCCATGCATTCGAATAAAACCCGGAATAGGCTCACTAGAAACTTGAACAAAAATGTACCACGCCTTTGGGAACTCTGCAGGGAAGGGTTACTGTGTAAAATGTCAACTCAATGATCGCGTTAGAGACAAAAATTGGATACGACAACCACAATGTTCACGACTTCCCGTGGAGGTTGAGATGCCCTGAGCATGCACTGCGTTCCCAGCAGTCTGCAAAACAGCAAATCCAGACCAGACGATCAAAACCGAGAGGGAGAGTTTCGAACTGGAATGTCGTGGTGAGGATGCTGGGTGCGAGGCATATTAAAACGGGCGATTGGAATGAAACGATCGGATAGCATCCATATTGGTGTCAGTTTTGTGATGTGAAAGCATGGCCATCATACTCAAGTATCGGCGATTAGCAGGTCAATCACGAGTACGCAGATAGAGATCACCAAGATGCCTTGATCATTATTATTAATAGTTCCAAACCAAGTTTTGTATCTGTACCAGAACTGCAAATACTTTTTTTCATTTTCAGGCGGCTACTTCCATGATTTTGGCGAACTTTTCAATGCAACTTGCCTATACACGTTTTTTAATCTTCCATGGGGCTACTTAGTATTTCAGGGCTACTTTGGACATTTCAGGGATGAATGGAAATCGCCCCCTGCCCACCTCGTTTCATGGGTCTCTGACACCATGCTGTAACTACCATGTGTCATGCTCATTGTTCTTTTTATACAGCAACACCCCGCAATTGTTCTTAATGTGTTTATTATGTCCTATAAACAGCCTTCCTGCTCAATCAGTCAAAAGCAGTGCACATACAAGAGATTTGTCGGGGAGGGGGATAGGGGGGGGGGGGTAGGTCGGGACCCAAGGGGAATGCACCCTCACTTAGAGCATCACCCTCCCTATTGGCAACTAAATGCCCTTATGGGCCCCTAGATTTAAATGCGGTACAGCTGTTCAAGGTCCAAGGACATGGAAAAGTGCCATTTTTGTGTAGAATTGATTGGTCACCAAGGGTTCAAGGAGGGGTCTTGACCCCCTCCCCTCAGCATATGCCACTGGTCAAAAGTCATCTACTCTTCACTCTGTACCTTCAATTGCCATCAGCTCCAAAGTTACAGTGTTTCAACTCAGAAAGTCTGTGTCACTTCAAAACAAATTGACACATGTTTATCCCATTACCACTTAGGAGCGCAGTGAATACTGACTAAAATCTCTCTGTGAGAAGTTTAGGTATCTTAACAATCAGAAAATTGCCCTGGATTATGTTGAATGGAGGTGTCATTTAGTGTGTGTGTGGAATGCTGACTGTTCGTATTTACTCTATATGATTTTCTTTTGTTGGCACAAGTGCCATAACATGCCTCGCTATCATGTTACACATGTGGTAGTGTTTGCAATGTGCATGTGCGCTCTTCTAGAATGAATGTAAGTACTTAGCAAAATAAACAGAATGTTAATTGTTTCTGATGATTTCATATCATATTAAGTTTCATTCCACATAGGAGATGACCACTGTATCAATTTATAACAGTATTCTTTCCCTCGCCACCGCCCCGAAAAACGTACCCAAGTTTCATGATGCTCTCACCATTTGTATGTGGTATAGTGGGCGGCGGAATACCCGCCCTCGCACCACAAGTGCTGCCACACATTAGATGTAAAAAGGGATGCAGGATTATAACCAGGATGGGTAAAAAGCGAATCAAAAAAACTTTGGAGGAGAGAATCTTCACAATGCTTCTTTCCTCCTGATCTAACAGCTTGCGTTGTCAATTGGGACACAAATTGAGAATTCCTCAAGTAGTTTGTAGAGTTAGGCTAAACATAATGGAATAATGTTCGTATACTATCATGGAGATGGGTGTTGCTGCACAGGTAACAGGCATGTGATTCTATTTAAAATAGGCCCCTAATTAAGTCTGCGACATGCCCCGGCCTAGACAACTATCCAATGCAAATGTTGCAGAGGATATGAAGAAGAAACGACAGGCAGGCCAGTGGAATGATTGGAGACCTTATGTAAACTGAACACAATATACGTCATGCGATATCTTTAAAATAGTTAAAAAAATAACGCTATTGCCAAATTTCTATAGAGGTTCACGCTATAAGCACAAAAAAAAAAAAAACCTGCATTTTCCACTAATTCATTAGTTTTTGTGTCACATTAGTAGCTCAGTCAAAATCAGATGGAAAGTCTAAACCAGAAGTTTTGTCAAAAGTTTGGTCATCTCTGGCGATAAGACTGGAAGTTTGAGGCTATTGACTTTAGTTGGAAATGTGAGGTATTTTATCAGTTCGTGAAGATGCCTTTCTGATCCAACTCAAATTGTTGGTACAGACATACAGTGCGTCGTTGACAAATATCATGTTATTACTTGCTACGGCAGGGCGTAAATTGAGGGAAGAGTGGGGGCCCGTAGCGGCAAAAAGTAGGTCTCTGCAGTGGCCAAAGCCCATTTTAAGGTACCTGAGTAGCACCCCGAAGATGGATGTTCTGTGAATGAAGAATCCATAAAAACTGTACCAAATGGACCGTTGTACAGAAGCCACCCTACGGAAAGATTGGCCCCACCTACCCCCCCCCCCCCCTCCTCATTCCTGTATGAACGTCACCCGGTCGCAAAAATCTGGAAATTGCAAAATAGACAATCAAAAAAGTGGGTCTCAGACTAGAACATATTGTTGTCCAAAAGTTCACACCCTCCTTGGGAAAAATTGTGTATTTAAGCCCTGGCTTACATGTAGTAGCCTAGGAATATATATAATGTGAATCAATGTTGAAATAAATGTGAAGGTTAGTAATTGGGCAGTGTGCTTCTATTAGTTTCTCTTTGGCTGGGGAATATGATGCGCTACATTGTTATTTCTCAACTGATTTATGCCCACCCCCCTTCAACAATTCCGCCGTACTTCACCGCATTCATTAGTCTATGGGCTTGTG
>JAODTK010000502.1:0-14220 GCA_026419785.1 Sclerodactyla briareus
AATTGCCCTTGTTCATAAGAGCCCCGTCATATGTCATCAACGGTCATGTAAGGGTCACTCATGGACCAGAACTGCCAAATAATAACATTTCCTGCAACAGCTTCTAATGACTGTGTGTGGTATGGTGGAATTTGGAACTGCAGCATATTATCCATGGTAACATTTTTCATAAAAACTGTAATGTCATTACAAGTCATTCAAGGTCACTTAGGACCAATAATGCCCAATAAAACATTTACTGCAATAGCCTCAAAAATATATGGTATGGCTGATGTTTCGAGACCAAGAGTGGCACTTTATGATGGGAAATTTCATTAAAACTGTTATGGTTCAAACGGCCAGTCAATTATCCGAATTCTTAATTATGAGAAGTATTAAAATAAAAAAGCCCCAACAAAACTCCATAAATGTTTTGATTATTATTTTCCCCTCTCGTCTACCCATTTAAGAATGTATAAGGGGGGTCTAGCTCAGCATCACTACAATATAGCAGAACTTTCTATTTGAATTTTCACTCTTCAACTTTCAACCTCTCAGGTATGGTATTTCCATTCATTCGTAATAGTAGTCAATGTGTAACAGACAGAGATTTCATTTTATGTCTTATTTCAACTCTGGGCATACTGTTGACAAAATGTAGGTACCAGGTTGCAACCAATGTGATTGAGCAGCTGAGTTATAGTGGAATCCCCCTACTGTATATCACCTATATATAGCCACAGTCCAGCAATACAGTAGGGGCATGTCAACAGCCAACCAGCCTGAGCGGTGTTCAGGGTACCACCACAGGGAATGCTGCACGAGCTGTGAGAGGGGAGGGGTCAGTTGAACTCCCTCGGGAGTTACTGGAAGTAGTAGATGTATATAAACAGTGCATACTCTTTGATGATAGATGCTAGTGCTATAGTTCATTTTTTCATTCCATCACCACTTATTTCTATAATTATTCGCTATATAAATGCATTATTATGAATATATACATATATTTACATAGACGAGGTCATTCAGTGTGTCTACGTTGCATTGGCTCATTCCAAATTTCAAAGTTGTGTTTGATGTCATGAACCGTTCGAAGATGTATTGAGAGAAATATTGAAGTCAGAAACTGGGGTCATGGAATTTCGTTGGCTTGTGTCTAATTTACCTTGTAATGTTTGCATGGTGACTAAAAGAATAAATCACTGATCGGCAACCAGGCGAGACATGGGGGCGATCGCTTGTTAGTTTTCAAAACAGTTTTAGTTATTCTGGTTGAAACATTGTGATCCGCATGTCTTTCTTCTATCCATCCTCCCATCTATCCATCCCATCTGTCCATCTCACCAACTCCATCCGCCATCTATCCATTCCCAGATATAGCCATCCCATCCAGCCATCTATCACGCCATTCATAACATCCATTTCCTATATCATACGGATCTATCCAACCATCCACCCATCCCATCCATCTATACATACTTATCCATCCTATCCAGCCATTCTATCCATCCCATTTTCAGCATATATCCACCCCATTATCCATCCATTCTTCTATCCAAACATATCATCTATCATCCCATCCATCTATCCATTCGTCCAGCCATCCATTCCAGCCCACCATATCCTGATCCATACGGTCTATCCAAAACCCATCCCTTCAGCTATCCATTGAAGCCCATCCATTTTATCACATCTAATCCATCCCATCTATTCATCCATATCATCATCGGTTCCCATCCCATCCATTGTCAATTCAATCCATTCTATCCAATCCATTCCCTCCCCAAAATTCATCCACCTACAAAGTGCATTAGAATGTCATAATGTTCCTCGTTGGTGGGTTTTAGCTTGGTCACATATTGTTGATGTTGCGTCGTTAAGTCATGGAGTTACAACAGTAACATCTGGTGAAAGAAAGCTTTATGGGCCTTCAAATAGTCACCGGGTCATTGCGACCTCTGAGGCATCTTTGTCTATGGGAATGTAAAGGTCATTGAAGGGGAACATAGACCATACGTGTGAAATTGCCTTTCTCTGGCCATTCTTTGAGGATGCTGAACCAAATGTGGACACAATGTTCAAGGACTCCTGGGGCATCTTTGACCCATATAAGGTCAAAGGTCATTGAAGGAGCAAGCACCAGGGGTCATGCTGATGAAATTGCCTTTTCGGGCCAAAATGTTTCATTCTTTGAATGGATGACTCTTTGGATGTTGACCATTGAAGATCAAGCTTAGAGGTCATAAAGGGGCACAGCCATTGTGTTGAATTGCCGTTTATGGCCCTCACTTATAGTCATTCTGTGATGTATGTTGAACAAAAATAGGTCCAATATGAATGCTGGGGCATCTTTGACCCTGTCATGGTCAATTCCAAGGGTCTTGGACAATGGGACTTAAGTGAAATTGCCTCTTGACCCACAACTATTTTTTCTTCAGATGATGTAAAACCAAATGTGGACACAAGTCATTGATTGGGGGAAGGTAAAACATTGGCCATGTAAATTTTAAGGGATACAATAGGCGGTTATGTGGAAGTAAATTTTGGCCACAAAATGGTCATTCTTTTGGATGAAACAGTGTTAATTTGACTGCTGGTCATGGAATGGACACGAACAGCCTTTGTGTGAATTGCCAAATGCTCTCCTGCAGAAGAATACAAGTTCCTTGAATTTATACCATGCAGTGCACCCCCCCCCCCCAACCCCCCCCCACCCCCCCACCCCCTCCTGCACATTATCTCTTTGCAATGAAATATTTGGTTACAATTGGGTGGTGGGAGCTAATGACCAGTGGTGCTTCGTACGTAGAATGAAGTGAAAAACATTAAAGTTCGATAGGGCCAATGTGTGGAATCTTGAACCATTCAACACATAGCTGCACATGTGGTCTCTTTGCAATGGAATTTTGATACATTTTGTATGGGGTGGGCTTCAGGAATCTCATAGGTGCTATTGTTGGCCAAATTTCACACAGAGTACAAAATATATCAAAGCAGGACCAATTGGGGCCACAAAGGCAGTTTAACTCAAATGTTCATCCTTGATGGTGTTTTTGCAAGGCCTGTTCACAAATTTTGAGATGGTCATATCATACCATTGAGTTAAAACAGAACATCTCGTGGAAAGAATGGGCTTCCAACCAGTCAACAGTGTTAGTGACCCTGGGGCATCTTTTGACTATATGTCTGTATCCCAGGCAGCTGAACACCGTGTGCGGGTCCATGCATCGTTCACTTTAATAATTTCATACCTGGAATGCTCTGCCTTCTCCTGTTTTCCTTCTTATTACAACGTCCAGGCGTGAAAGTGTAATGTCAACAAGTTGTCCCTATCTACTCTCTCTTTCACACAATGACGATAGTGCACTTTGTTCCCTTGAGACTTGACTTTTATGTGGTCGAAGATGTTCCAGAGGTCAATGAACGACTGTGTCTTACTCCGTTGGTCAACCTCCATCAAAGGGTGACTGTTTTAGGGGCAGGCCCCCATAATACTTCTTTAACCCGATGTTACTGTTTGATGATTATTATATGCATCACATCCTGAATATGTAAACGAGCTGAAAGTAGCACCACCAGGACTCAGGAGTTTCAGAAAAATCCAATGCACTTGAAAACTGACTGAAAAGATTCTTTTGACAACTTACATATATAATTGCTATTGTGCCCTGCGTTAGTTTGACTTTGAACTTCCCCGAAGCAAGAAATATCCCAGGGGTCAATGACATTGATTCCAAGGTTTGGTCAACATCCATCAAAAGATGACCATGGGGGCCAGAGGGCAATTGCTAAACAGTTGGATACTAGGATAGTGAGTAGAATGCATGCAGATCACAATTAGGTCATAGGCACAGCTGATTTGAGCAGAAACTCACGACTGCATGGATCGAGGAGAAACACTGTGGTCAAAATCTTGCGACTTGTCAGAAAGATAAGAACGAATTGGGGGAAATGTAGGAGAGTCATGAACTACTTCGACAGCTCTTGCTACTGTGACTTCCCTACTACATACAGGTCATATTGCATAGGATTAATGACTTGACCTTATAGGAAACATCCGGGCAAGTGAGTATTGAAGAAAACTACTTGTGAGAATCGCCTCTTACTCCTTTATTTCTGATTAAAATCCTACTTTCCTCCTACTTTTGGCAAATTTTCTACCCATTTTTTCCTACTTTTTTTTATGGAGCCTGTTGCATGCCTGGATTGTACTATCAAGTCTGGAAAACTGCCAAATCCAATAAAACTAAAAAATTTAACAAGTATAAACTAAAAATATCACAGAGCAAGTCCTGTTTATTTAAGAGAATCCGGGAAAAAGCAGTATACGATCTGTTTGAAAATGTTATGTTACATATTCATATTTGCGGAACTAATTGAAAAGATGATCAGGACAAGAATCCCTTTCTCGATTGGAAAGGGACACTGAATACAACATTACTAAAAACTGTTGAAGTAGCCCTTGAAGGTCAAACAAATCAATTCAAAATAGAGAGGCCAAATCCGAAAAAGCGCATACTTTTTTTTTAAAGATATGGGGGGTCTCTCCAACTACTCAACAACTCTCTGGGTTTTAACCCCTTTGGGGAGATACCCAAATCACACCAACCCATTGTGTATAGAAAATAAATATCCTCTATGAGTGATCTAATGAAAGACTGTCCCAACTCAGCCCAGAAGAACTTACACTGACTCCAATGCTACTGTAGTCAAGAGCCCCCAATTCACCGAGTGGGGCTTTTTCCAAATCGAGCAATACAATTTTGCGGAAGAATCGTGTTAGAGTGGTGCCAGTGACGCTTGCAGCAAAATCCTGGGTTTCAATTCCAAGCAGTCAGTGTCACCGTACATTTTTTTGGAGGTGTGGTTGTTCTTGCAGTTGCGATGGACGGGTCTTGGTCTCTACTACTTGGTTCCGCTGTAATGCAGTGGACCTTCTTGGGTGCGTTAGGGGATTATTTGCAACAGTCTCGTCTGTCAGATGTGGTGAGCAGTCAATTGAACTTTGGCTCCTTCCCAGGTTCCGTGATTAGTGGTTGGGTCTGGAGGTCACGGATTTGTCCCTCAGGGGGACGTTTAAAATGGCGGTGTCCCTGGAGCAGGCAGCAGGCCAGGACGAAGACAGGAAAGCAGCAGGGTCGATAGTGGGATTGTTTTTGGTGGGATTGGTTTTGGTTATACCATGGGAGTTATACCTATGCCTCAATCGTAGGTCAAATTTTGTTGGGACATCAAATTTGGTGACATCAATCAGGAGTTGCCGCAATTGATTCATGAGAATAGTCCTAAATAGCACAATCCCAGAGGAAAGCGGGGTAAGGATCAATGTTCTTTAACACGCCTTACAGAAATGAAACCAGGAAGCCAAAAGGTTATTGATTCCTTGACACCAAGGACAAATGGGGGATTGACCAGCTCATTACGGGCGGCAAATAAACATCTGAAGAAATTCCCAACAAACCAGCTAGGGTTTGCCTGTACTTTTGATAAGAAAGCTACACACTAAATTTCAGGGCTTTCAGACTTTGACCTCTGGTGACCTGCAGACTCTAACCCTAACAATAGGGTTTATTGTACTCAGCACAGGGAACACACATACCAAGTATGAGCTTCATTCGTCCGGTGGGGTAGATTCATCGTGTTTACAAGCTAAAATTGGCCAAAAATTCTACTTTTTTCGTCAATTTTTTATCAAATTCACCCCGACTCCTACTAAAATCGATTAGGGTTCATGAATTCCCCATGCGGGAAGCTATACACAAATTTCAACTGATCGACCGACCATTCTGGATTTCTCGTGTTCACAAGGTTTTCAGACTTTGACCTCCGGTGGACTTCCGGACCTGACCTCAACACAAAGGGTCATTTACTCATCATGAAGAACCACACCATTTTCAATTTGTGACCAAAATTCATCCTGATTCAAACTAAAAACAATGGGTTCATGTACTCCCATGAGAAAGCTATACACCAAATTTCACTTGAAATCAGACCACCATTCTGGACCTTATCATCGTTTACAAGGTTTCCCAGACTTTGACCTCGTTGACTCTTGACCTGACCCCCAAAACACAATATGTCACTCATTAGACTGATCTTACACAAGGCGTCTACAAAACTCAGCAGGCCGTGGCTGCGAGGTGCAGGTACAGAATAAGCATTAATAACATCTTGTTCGTCTACGCACAGAAGACAACTTGCTCGAGCCTTTCCAGATATTACCCCCGACATTTTTTACTTGTCAGTCACCCGTACCATAAAACATACCGCCACCTCTTGCTTGTTCTCTCCTTTCCTTCATCCCATCCCAACGAACCATTTGAATTGCGAGCATAGCGATTTTCTGAACGAAGTCTCTTCCTAAAAACTTTGTTCAGAGACGACAAAAAACTGCATATAGATAGCCGATGCCACTGGGCTATATTTTATTTTTGTTGGGACATGTCTGCCAGTTACATGTATCACAAATATCTGTACAAAAATTGCAGGTATTCCCACGAGTAACAAAATTCATTCTTTCCATATAAAAAAGGTGAAATAAATAGGGAACTGTATAAATATTTTGAATGAATTTCAGGCCAATTTTTTTTTTTTGGGGTGGCGAGCAAAAAGAAAAGGACATGAATATCTTACACCAGTGCATTAATTTTAGGTAGACATGGTGTTTCAAGAACTGATTTGGTGGATGTCAATGAGAAAATAAGAGGTTTAAATCATGGAACACAAACCATATGACCTGTATGTATATATCATATTTTAGCACAGTCAAGTCAGCTTGCCTTCAACAGTACAGATATTAATGACTTGGATCAAACATTTTCTAGGAAGGTTTAAGGAGTCATTACCATCTCCCAACACCAAAATAATGGATTTGCTGTTGCCTGTGGAAGTAAAACTAACACTTCCCACATGTGCAGCAGATTCCATACTTACATCTCCAATTTTGGGTTTAGAACCCGTCCGCCATTCTTGTGTTATTGACATTCCAAACAGGCAATATTATGTCGCAACACCGAACAATAATGGAATGCTTCTTTTTGGCATGACATTACAGCAAAAATTTCCCATATTATTACGGGACTATTGCATTGAAATATCATAGTTTGCGATACACCGTATTGATACTTGATGGCCCGAGACTTTTTTATTGTGACATCATCCTTGTCGTTCCACGTTTGCTACCAGACCGACAAAGGACCAACTGCAGATAATTATAAAGAAGGCTATATATAAGGATGGAGTAACCCAATGCGTCAAGTCCAACCCAAACTTTATAGCTTTAACTTACGGAGTTCAGTCCTCTGGAGTTTGGCAAGATCGAAATGCATTGCATCATGATAACGAAGGTCATACAGCTCATACTTGCACGCCCTGCAAACATTCGTTTTCCTATGAAGTTCACAACTTAATTTCACTTTGAGAAGCATTTAAGTCTATGGTAAAGGATTGCTGTAGCGGGTTGGGAGGTTGTTGATAGTTACTTTAGTGAGAAAGACAACAGAACTTTGGCTAAATGGTGGCCAGTGGGTGACATCATGCGTTCTTGCACAATTGGGATTCTCCCCCAATTTCTCTGTATGATGGCACTAAACGCCAATACCTCCACATGGGAACACCGTATTGAAACGGGGTTTGGACCTAGAGATAGAGTGTTTCCATTCTCCATGATATAACCTCTGTTTGTATCCAAGCTGCAGTTGTCCTATTAAATATTCTGTTATGCATCACCATGCCATGCAACAATACACAAGTAATTCGTGGAAGTTGTTTGTCACCACCAAGCTGTCATGCCAACAGAGGCCCGAGGCCTACCGCTGAGCGGCATATTAAGATACTAGCAACATGAGCATCACAGGTGGGGACAGGAGGGCACCACCCCCCCCACTTCGTGACAATGCTCCCATTGACTTCAACATTTCTCCACAGTGAAATTTTGAGAAAATGTTTGCCACTCCGCACCACTTTTCAGGAGCTGGCAATAAAATGTCCAATCATGCCTCATGATTATAGATGCTTGAAGCTAGTTTTGTGGGATTTTCTGCAAATGAAGGTCCTAAGTATGTTCTTAGTATAATTTATTCCATCGACGCTAGGTATGATTTTCTTATCTGCGATATGTGCAAGGTGTCAAGACTGGACTCACAGTTACTCTCCACTAGTCTAGATAGATATTGTGCAGCCACCATCATTTTCACTGGGTGTTGCATTATAGTTAACTGTTATGAACATTGTCCTTTAACTTCCTTCAAATCTTTGAAGAATTGGGCCCTCAGGAGACATTGTCAACTTCAGCACCAATAGTGCTGTAGCTCACATCATCAAATGAAATGAAAAGGGGAGAGAAAATTGTGAACACTTTGACAGAATCACTGGGGCCCAGGCACATTATTTAAAGATTATCAAGTAAATCTAATAATGTTGTAAAGTAGCATTTTGTAAAGTTCCACACGGGCATAAAGTACATTTCATTCACCTTTTTTTTGGCTTTTCAATGGCCAGGTGCAAAAAGGTCAATGAACAATTTGTAAAGTTACAAAAGCCAGACAGAGGTGACATGCTGACTATGGTGGATCACAATAAGCTGAACCCGTATATATTTGCGCTAAGAAAGCGATGGCAGCATTTTCATTTGCTGTTAATACTAATTGTCACAGTGACAATGTCAATACATTATTTTTGATTTACGTGAACACATACACACACAACCTGCCAATCATTTCTCTCCAGGGTTGTGAGCGATAGTACCTCTATACAGCTAGCATATTTTTGCCGCCTTATTTCTGATAGACCTCTAATGACCTTCGATGACTCTGGCCACAATTTTCCGAGAACAAAATCTCCGTGGCAAAAAAATGCAGTTTTCGATACTGTCTAGACAGTGGTTTCAAATGAGTGTGGTCACACACTCAACTATATCTTGGTTTGATTTGACACTGCTGACGCCTTTCACAGGATCTGGGCCTTGGCCAGGGGGAGCACATTACACTTTTTTGTGTACAAATTTGTAACAGCATGTATAGTGTTCATTCTAAGCACACTGCGCTAATGCAAACAAGCCGTGGCGCAACCCAAGGGGGGGGGGGTGTTAGAACCCACTCCCCCCCATGACCCAAGAGATCAATAATCGTAAACCAAAAACTAAATTTCTGCTCTCAGTAGAATTTGTTCGGCTGTTATTTAGCCAATATTGCACCAGCCTGTGTCTAGGGGCCCATTATAATTCTACTTATTTGCCATTCGGGAAGTGCTTGTGTGAGGCAATTTATGAGGGTGCTCTTCCCTTGGGTTCCGACCTCCAACCCCCCCCCCCAGAAAAATCTGTCGGTTAGGCGCCTGGAAACAAGCCAATCATTAGAACATTGATTGTCGGAGGTAGCCCGAGCTAGCACATGTATGAAATGTAATGAATATGTTGAACAGTGTTGTAGTCGAGGCCGGAACCTTCGAGGCCGGTTGGTTTTGCCGGGCCTCGTCCCCGGCCTCGTTTTTTTCCGAAGGCCACCAGACCTTTACAGTGTACAAGGTGAACAGCTGAACTCGGCTCTCGGAGGTGCCGGGCTCGGGACTACATCCCTGAGGTTGAAGGACGCACGTACAACAAAATGAATCAGAGCATTCAATGCAATGATTCTAGGGTGCCAGTCTATCATTTAAAGGACAACTGAATTCAACAAGACTTGGTTTTAAAACCCTTTGTCTAATATTCATGTGATTATATTAGAACATAAAATCTCAAATTTGTGTGAAAAATGCGGGAAGCACTTTATCACTACATATAACTGCTATCAGAATGAATAGAGTATTGTTCTCACCATCTATGAAACATGAAATTTGTGCAAATCAAGCTGAAATAATAGAAACAACAATACCGTTTGTTTTTCAAACCCTGTCGTGAGAGCAGCACACAAGAAAGATATTGCTGAAACTTGAATACCATAATGTAGGCAAATATTAGAAATGTGAAAAAAAACACAGAGATTGCTTTGGCTAAAATTCACACAGAACAAGAGCATCCTACCATCGCAACGTACTCTGTTACAATGGTGCCTGATGAATCCACGAACCCACACGGCATCAGGCCAATTCAGATACCCAGAGGCTACAGGTCTCTTCAGCTGATAAGGGTCCAGTCAGTCATAGTTTCATCTGCTGAAAAATGAAATATAAGCATATTATCAATTCAAACTGTCTGATTTCTGACATGGCTGCTTTCAATTTGCTACCGAACAGGACTAGGAAGATGAATTCTGTTATAAAAACATGTTTCCCCTAAACTGGGTATACAGTTGAAACTAGGCTAGTGGAGGAACCACTTTTAATGAGGACAGATTGTGGTATCCATACTGGAAATGAGATAGTGTTGCCACCACTACTGTGGGTTGCCTATTAAGCAACAAGAATCCATATCACATATTCATGCAATGAGGAAATTACCCCTGAATTGTATAATAGATCTACAACCCCCAATATCCATTATTGCGAATATATGTTCTGATTAGTCGATGGCTAGCTCAAAACCCATCCTTCATTTTTGCAATAACAGTAAGCTGGTCAGAGTAACACAAATATTCAAATAGGCACTTGTTTTGTTGTTTCGCAGTTCCACTTAAAGTAACACAAATTCGATTAGAGACAGACACAGAACGTGTACGAAATGTGAACAATTATATTGCGTATGGTTGGTCCAGGCATTCATTCAGCCATCCCCCAGAATTTTATTAAATACATTGAATATGACCATTTCACAGAATTTTTAGTATGAAAAACTCACATTAGTTAGCACTTTAGCTCTTAGATATTTAACATCAAGGAATGATTTGACACACAGAGTATTATATATGGCTGATCACATGTTGATAGCAGAAACAAAAAATTTTGGGGGTCACATTTTGTGGGGGTTGGGTGGCGGACAAACAAAATGAAGCAAATGATAGTATACTAAAGAATGTATCATTGCTACAACTAAACTGATCAGTTTAATTACAGTCACAGCAATAACGTTCTTCCAGCCCATCAGGCATTAGAAAGGGAAACTAAATGATCACTGGAGAGAGGAACACTTTGATTAACTTTCTGAGGGATAGATTTCATGCAAATCCATGTTCAATATTGAGTTGCATCGATGAATTGTACAATATTGAAATTGCACTTTTGAATAGCACTATTCAAAAGATTCTGTGACAATCTTTAACATAGTTGCATTTGTTCATAAAAAACTTTGTCCAATTGGTATATACACATAGACACCAAACAAACACAATAACATAGCCATAGCTATGGTGACAACCATGGTGGGCGAGAAGTTATCCACTTTGGGGGGTAGGGTACCAGGGTGTATATGTGCATGTGCTGTATTTTTTCTGTCCGGTTTTTTTTTTTTGTCTCGCCTGAACCAAAGTTCAGGAAGAGACTAGCGATCACTAGTTTGTGTGGTGTATGTGTACGTGTGTGTCCCACTTCCTCCAATGGAATTTTGTATGTAGTATCGGGGTTGGTGAACACGATCTGATTAGATTTTGGGCACAAAGTCACTAATTAAGTCAGGTAATTATCCTAATTGAATGTAATTTATTGTTTCAGCTCGTCAGCAAGATTAGGGATGAACTGTAGGTGTTATGGTGGCTTGGTATGGCACATAGGTGAAGGATATAAGGTAGATGAACTGATTAGATTACAGCATAACATATGCCAATCAAGTTAACTAAGTCTACTTACATAATTTAAGCAAAATTTAAAAGTTAGTCGGATTTTCACGAAACTTGGTGAATATGGTCTACCTCCAGTTCCGGAACTTTTCAACAAGATTTGGGGTCAATAAAGGTGATTCAATGTGTCTAATTTGCATACTTTATGCAGAATCTTAAGTTGCTTGAATTTTCCCATAAAACCTGGTGGGTGTGGTTAACCTTGAGTTCCAATTTTTTTATCATGGATTCAGGGTCACTGGAAATCAATTCAACTGTCCAATTGCATGATATATGCGTAATTGCGTGATTGCATAATCATGGAACTTGATATGGCTGACCTTTACTCTCCAACATTTTTAACATAGACTGGATGTCATTGGAGGTCATCAGTGTATCTATTTTGCATGGTTTATTCCAAATTTCAAAGTTTGTTCGATTTTTCATGAAGCTTGAAAGGAATGGTCCTTTGGTCCCCCAAATTTTAACATTGAATTGAGTCATTGGGGGTATATTCAATGTATAAAATTTGCTGGATTTTGTTGGATTCCCATGAAACGTTTGCGTGCAGTCCACCATTGGAAATGAGATATTTGTTGATCAATGAAAGTTGAGTATTGTGTCTAACTTGCATAATTCAGGTAATTTTAGTCACATCTTCACAAAAATTATACTCCTTTGGTAGACATGGTCAATGATTAGTACTTATGAATTTGAAATTTTTCACTCATTAGTAAGCTATTTCTGTTAAATGGTAATACCAAAACTGAGATCAGTCACATGGAATGACTTATATTGTTTGCTGGTGACTGATGGCGAGAAACCACTGATCGCGCAACCAGGCGAGACACTGGGGGCGATCACCTCAATTGATTTGCTTGGTTTTCACGGATATTCTTGTTTGCGTGGCTGAACATGTTTAAATGTTATTGATTCACTGCACAGATATTGAACAGCACTGAAGGCTTCACAAAACTTACTGGTTTGTGAATCTGTGAACTACGAATACTTACCCCATATTGCCCTTTGCCTCCACCCCGCGCCATTGAACATCTGGCAACTTTTAACAGTAGTCCGGGCTGGCAACCCTATCGTCCTTCTTATTTTTCTAGGCAGAGGCGTCCAAGTGATTGAGGGGCGAAGGCTCGCGGTCCGACGAAGGAGGACGCCCCGTGATGGCCCGGAGTGTGGACGGTAGGGTGGTTACGTCCAATAGGGGTAAGTATTCGTAGTTCTACAGTTCACAAACCAGTAAGTTTTGTGAAATCTATTTCACTTACTCAACTTACCCCATATTGTCACTTTGGCACCAGACTAGCAAGGGCCACTGAGGCGGGTCGCGTGCCGTCACGAAGAGGGGTTGTTGGTCGTTTGTAGATGCATAGCAGCCCTCGTGTCCGGTAGGCCGAGACTGTGTTGAGAGCAGCATGAAACGAACGTCGTGTGGTAAACCCCACAGACGCTCGCCTACCGTCCTCGCGCAGAGCCGGTGCTCGGAGACGCGGAGGGCCGACTCTCCAGGCTCGTGGGTGCAACGGGGTAGTGCACATTGTGAACCCGAGCGAAACCCTGCTCAGAGATATGCGGCCTTGCGAGGCTGTCTATCCCACGGAATGAGAAAGCCTTCGATGCCGGAGTGAAAAGCTGACTACATAGGAAGCAGATTTGCGTGCGTTAACGACGAACTTCGTTTTCACCCCTAGCCAGTGCCGTGCCCGCACCGTACCCCACACCTGACGCCTCCAACCGTGGATGATTCCGACGGTGCAAGCTAAGTCTCTTGACGTGTGAACCCGACCACGGACCGCCGTGGGGTCGACCCCCACCCGAAGAGCTCCTCTGGTTCGAATTTCCGAAAGAGTAGGTTCTCGTCTGCGAAAAAACCCCACCAGGCTTGGGTGTACCAATCTGGCCCGGGAGGCCTAAAGAGTCGGATCACGGTGAGCCCACCCACGGCTCGGAGAGTCCGATCGGCTCAGGAGGGGCATGATGAGTCGGCAGGCCCGATCCACTGCTCGTTAGGGCCGACCTCACATAGGCAGGCAGGGAGAGTCTGACTACGGCTATGTAAGCTCAGGATGAACCCATCCCAGGGGATCGATGCCCAAGGGATCCAGCCGGAAGAGTGGGCCCACTGCTCTGGAGAGTCAGCAGGCTTCGATCCTCGGCTCGGTGAGCTGATTCTCACCCATGAGGCAGGAAGAGCCTGACCACTGCTCTGGTGAGTCGGCGGGTCCGATCTTCGGCTCTGTAGGGCCGATCTCACCAGAGGGCAGAAGATCCGGCTCCGTTCTATGCAAAGCCGGGAATGAGCGAACCACTGCGCCAGGGAGCTGGCTTCGGATGGCATGAAGAGTCGGTCGCGCGGCTCAAGAGAGACGGGAAAGTCGAACCGCGGATCGGGAGGGTCGATCTGGATCAAGAGAGTCGGAGGAGTGGGGATTAAGGCTCCGGAAGGGTCGGTAGGGCTAACCCTCGTCCCGGGAGAGCCCGCTGGCCCGGCGGCTGATAGAGTCAGACCACGGAACTGGAAACCGGGAAGGCCGACCCCATGCTC
>JAODTK010000503.1:0-14184 GCA_026419785.1 Sclerodactyla briareus
ATATGCCAGGCAGTAGTATAGAGGTTACCAAGAGGCGTTTGTGGAGGAGCAGTAGCAGTTTGCCGGACTCTGACGAGGAAGGTGATGACACTGCACGGTATCAATCCAAAACCGCTGGGCACAGTCTGTCAGGTAACCTTACCTTGAACATTCAAGACAACTTTGCACCTTGGTGCTGACACCGGCCCACGGTCTACACATCCAAGACCGCTGCCCGGCACAGTCTCTCAGGTAAACCTACCCTAAACATTCAAGAAAACTGGGACAAGCCCTTAGTAACACTACATATCCAAAGACAGCTGGGCACAGTTTCTCAGGTAACCTTACAATCCAAGGACAGCGGGGCACCTATTTCGGGTAAACCTTACACCATTCAAGACAACTGGGCACAAGCCCCTAGGTACCCCTAAACATCAGATATCGGGGAACAGTCTTCCAGGACGAAACCCTACACATCCAAGACAGCTGGGCACAGTCTCTCAGGGAACCTTACACATCCAAGACAGTTGGGCGCAGTTCAAAGAAACCCTACACATCCAAGAACAGTGGGCATAGTTCTCACAGATAACCCTACACATCCCCCCCACCACAAGAAGGCTGGGCACAGTCTCCAGGTACCTTACACATTCAAGACAGTGGGCACAAGCCCCTAGGTAACCCCACAATCCAAGACAGCTGGGAACAGTTTCAGGTAAACTACACATTACAGACAAGCTGGGTACAAGCCCCTAGTAACCCCACAGATCCAAGGACGGGGGCACAGTTCTCAGGTAACCTTACACCGTAAAGACAGCTGGGATAATCTATTCACTTACTCAACTTACCCTATTGCACTTTGCTCCCCACCCCGCGCCCTTTGAACATCTGGCAATCTTTTACAGTGCTCCGGACTGGCAACCCTATCTTCCTTCTTATTTTGCCAATTGAACGTTGAAGTCATGCGCATTTGGCGAAGAATTCACAGATTGTTCATCGCCGAAAATACCCATCTGCTTTCCATCGACATTCAGAATCTTGCTAGGGGCATTTTGCGCCGACGGTCTCTCAGGATATGTTTATCCTAGCGGTTTGCGTGATATTGGTTTGGAATTTTTTACTCCCGCTCGATCCCGTTTGGCAATAAGTCAATATTTAGCCTAGGCTGTTCCTATCACAATAGGGCGGTGCATCGGCTTCCCCAGTAGCAACACACCGGGTGTGGGGCTCCGGTGTGTGAGGTTCAGTAGGGGTGACTGTTGTCCGGTGCTTTCCCTGAGCTGAGCCCCCCCCCCTCCAGTACGGTGGACTGTTGTCCGGGTGTGCTTTCCCTAGATGAGCCCCCCCCCCTCCCTCCCTCCCTCCTTGGGTGTGCCCATCCCTCCCTGTCCCTTTCTCCGGGGGGGGGGGGTGTCTCTCCGCACGCGGCGCTTAGGGGCATGTTACGCAGACGGCTGAAGAGCGGGAGAATGGGGGAAGGATACTTTGTTCGTTACTTGGCTTGGAAGTCTAGTTTTAACTGTATTATGTGGTCGTTACCGGCGAATTACTTGTATTTTGTCTATTCTTATACTGCAATACACTACGGTTATGACATTTCGCAGATCATGTCGGAATTGATCCTTCTGTGTGATATTGCCATTGTATACCGTTCGTTATCGGCTTGATGGTTTGTATTTGTATATCTTATACTGCAATAACTTGTACTATGACATTTCGCTTTCATGTCGGAAGTGATTCCTATTTGTGATATTGTACGGCCGAGATTTGTAGTTGATAGTTCTTATACAGCATACACTAGTATTATGACTCTCGCATATCACGTCGGAAATGGAGTCTCTCTTTGATAATTACTATGTATACCGTTCGTTACGTCGGCTGATGTTTGTATTTGTATAATTATCACGGCAATACAGCGTATTGACATTTCGCATATCATGGCGGAAGTGAAGTGATTCCTGTTTGTGAGATGGTTATTGATATCGTTGGGAGGAGGTACAATCCTGAGGATATTTTACGTAGCGGGACTTTCCTCAGATACGGAAAGGTGCTCGGCTACAGTACCTTCCTGCCATCGTAACCTGAGGGACAGAGGAAGCTTGGAGGCGCCGCTGCTCGAAGACTACCTACCGACGGCAGAGAAAGGACAGTGATAGGGCGGCGCTCGACAGAAGAGGGACGTTAACGAGCTTATGCCTTCCGGGGCCGTGGCAGGGCTCGCTAGCACGTGAGTCCCAAAGGAATAGAGCTCGTGTAAGACATGACCCTAAAGCCGGCGGGCGGGCCGGGTGGTCATTGCGCACGTCGAGGAGGCGGTCTGCTTGTCATTCCCTCGCGCCGGACCCGACGGGGTGTCGTTTGCGCACCTCAGGACGGTCCGGAGGTCCGACAGGTGAGGTCGGGGCCGACCAGGGGGGGGGGGATTGGGGTTGCGGGCCGAAGGGCATCGTCTTTGCCGGTCCGGGACCGACTGTAGGTCCAGCGCAGGAACTGCGGGTCGAAAGGAGTGTCGTACACCTAGGACGGCACCGGAGGTACGAAAAGCGTAGGCTCGGGGCAGGCGCAGCAGGGTCCGATCGGAGTGTGGTTACACCTCGGGCGGGCCCGGGGGTCCCGACATGCAAGGTCGGGGCCGGCCCAGCGGTACTATCGGGTGTGTTAAACCTACGAAACGGCCCGGACTGTCCCGACGAGTGTTGTGTCGGGACCGCCGTCATGCGCGGCCACGGATTCCTGGCGCGGTCGGTACGGCTCAGGCATCAGCCCAGCGCCAGGGGGACCAGGGATCCAGAGGGACCAGGATCGATCCAAGCCTACAGGCAACAGCCTTAACATCGTCAAATCTCCCAGGAGTGGAGGTCTCTGCTCGGATTCGGATAGCGGCTAGGAGAGAAGTTTACATTAGATAGCCAAGCCGTGGGGCCCTGCGGGGCGATGTTGTTACAGAACAGTTTCGCCGGTTGTCAGGACAGTTAGAATGATGGTGGGCCGACGATTACGGGGCCCGTACGGCTTGAGGCTCCTTGACCCTCCCGGCATCCTGTAGGGGAGGTTAGGCCGCGGGGGCCCCTCAGGAACTTCAGTTGTTGGGTTCCGGCAAACAGAGGGGGCGTGAAGACGACAAGGCGACCCCGATAACGAGATCTCTCGGGAGGGTCGCCGGGGGTACGAGGCAGTCCGTCCGAAACAGCCGTCGCGCCGGAAGTCTCTCTTGTCAGGCACTGCGACTCAAGTGGAGCAGTGGTTCTGAAGCCCAGGAGCGGACGAGGCGGGGAGTACCCGCGCGTCAGTCCTGGGGGTATCGGATGGACAGAATCATTGTTAGGGTTGCCGTTGATCCCCAGATCAACCTAGGCGAGGACTTAGCTGATGGAGGGCTTTTCTCGGCGAGGGGAGGGTTAAGGTCACGCTTCGCCAGAGACTGTTCGCGGTCCTCTCGAATGGGTTATCGTTCGGGACAGATTCGCTACGCTGTCGCTATACAATGGACTCTATCGCGTTCGTTGGTACGGTTTGGCCCTCATAATCCTTGGCAAGGCTGTCAGTCTTGAGAGAGGGTGCTTAGGCCGCACGGACACGCAACAGGGCTGGTGACAAGCCCGTTCGTTAAGAGTTGCCTTCAGTCAGGCCATCCATCGCGGCCGGGGCCCTCCTCGCGGGGATATTTCGAAGAAAGTTGGCGCTAGCAGGAATGAAAAGAGTTAAGTCCCTGGAGGGAGACCGACTGGAAGGAGTCTTCAACCACAGGTCTACGTCAGGATCGTCTATAGCCGCCTCGCCGAGAATAGGGAGCAGACTGGGCGTCAGAGGCGGGGTGGCTGCGGCCGCCCAGGAGAGGCCACCCCGCCAGAGTAGGATCTCTTCAAAGAGAGAGCAGCGGGCTCACGGAGGCAATGATGCTGAAAGACTACTAGTGTTCGCAGGCTGAGATGACGCATATCTCAGCTGCCTCCCCCCCCCCGGCGGACGCGCCACCGGGGCGGACTTGCAGGCTCCACTATCTAGCGAACAGGACAGCCTGTTGACAGTCGAGGCCAGGGCCGTTATTTCAGTCAGGGTCGGGCTTCCAAGCGTATCTGCGTCGTGGGGAGAGGATAGCAGTTCGCTACCTTCCCTCGGGTTTTTACCAGGCACCACTCTCGCTCACTCCGTAGCCGGAGGACACTAAGACGGCCTCGCCCACATAGACAGCTTACTGAAGATAGCGGTGGAATCAACAACAGGAAACAGGCCAGCATAGGACTGCCGGAATGTGGATGCGGACTACGTCTCGCCTTTTAGGCCTACTTGAAACTAGTAGACAGTCCGCCGACGTCCTCGTCCTTGCTGATTTAGATTTGGCCGCTTCTTCTGCCGTTCTACTACGTGGGACCCTATTACTGCCTTTGGCCGCAGTTATAACCTTCACGCGCACGCGCTTCCCCGACGCAAGCAAGTTCGCCTCGATCGACCCGACCTATCCGCTGAGAGACAGAACATACGGCCCGTCACGGAGCAACCGGCTCACCCCGAGGTGGCCGTGCTCTCTACAGGCCGTCATCAGTATACTCCGTGGACCCCATGGCTTACTTGACACAGTCATCACCTTCACGTCGGACGGCGCTTCCAGAAGCCAGCACGTTCGCTCGATAGAACCGCCAGGTCCGTGAGAGAAGAACCACGAACCGTTTGCGGAGCAGCCGGCACACCCGGAGGGAGCCGTTGCTCTCTGAGCCGTCTCTTCCGTCTACTCCGGGGACCCCATGGCTTACTTCAACGGGAGCATCCCTCCACGTCGGACGCGTTTTCCTGAAAGTCAGGCACGTCCCGGCCGGACCGACAAGCACTGTTCGCTGAGAGAAGAACCGTCCGCCCCAGTGAGGAGCAAGGCGTTACCCCGAGGTATGCCGGCATCCCTACAGCCGGCCAGCCCTACAGCCGGCCGTTAAAGACGGGACTGGCCAGACCCCGCTGACAGCGGGGGGTCGGTGCCACGGTGTTGTGGATGGGGCGCTTCACCCGTACCTGTTACAGCCGGGACTTGTATCACTAGAGACTCCAGAGCGGGTCTGCCCATCAGAGCCGCGAACCGTCTCTTCCGGCCTTCCCGAACAGGGTCTGCCCTCCGGGGACTTTGGTGGGGCTCTCCAAGCCGTGCACCGTCTCTGTCGGCCGTCTCGAGCCGTGTGTCCACCTCTTCCGACCCTCCGGACGTGGTCGACTTTCTTCGGTCCTCCTGATTTAGATGGATTCTCACCGTAGCCTAGGTCGGCCTTCACCTTCCGGTTTTTCCAGTTCCGTGGTCTGAACTCTATCAGCAGCGCCTGGGCCAGACGGGCCTCCCCGGGCCGGGGTTAGCCCTACCGACTCCTCCTCTCCTCCCGGAGCCTTCAGCTCCCACTTTCTCTCTCCGACTCTCGCTTAGGCCAGATCGTCCTCCCACCGCGGTTCGACTTCCCATCTCTCTGAGGCGCGGACCGCTCTTCACGCCATCCGAAGCCAGCTCCTCTGTGCCAGTGGTTCGCTATCCCCGGGCTTGCATAGCCGAGCCGACTCTTCCCTGCCCTCCTGTGTGAGACCGGCCCTACCGAGCCGAGGAACGAGCCTGCTACTCACAGCATTGGTCAGACTCTTCTCTTAACCCTCCTGGGTGTGAGATCATCTCTAGCTACCAAGCCGGGATCGAGCCTGCCCGACGTCCCCACATTGGTCCCACTCTTACTTTTTGCCAGCTCCCCTGAGCCTCGATCCCCTGGGATGGGTTCATCCCGCGCTTCCATAGCCGTAGTTTCCGACTACCTCCCCTGCCGCTCGGCTGTTGAGGTCCGGACCGACCGATCAAGGACGGCCTGCCGACTCTGCAGAACAGTGGCCCGACTCTTCTGCCTCCTGAGCCAATGGACCTCCCACCTTGGTGGGCTCACCGTGATCCTATCTCTTTAGGCCCTCCCGGGCCAGATTGGTGCTCCAAGCCTCTTCGCGCCCGCGCAACCCACTCTTTTCTACATCCGAAGCAGGTCCCTCTTCGATTCGGTGGGTCGACCCCATGGCGTCGTGGTGTCGGGTTCACACGTCGAGACTTACCACTGCACCGTCGGAAATTCCTATCCACGTTGGAGGCGTCAGGGTGGGTGTCCGGTGCTGACAACGGCCTGGTACTGGGTGAAAACGAAGTTCTTTCGTCAACAGCACTCAACTCTTCTTCCTAGGTAGTCAGCTTTTCTCTCAGGCATCGAAGGCTTTCTCAGTCCGTGGGATAGAGAGCCCTGCAAGCCGCTCTCCTGAGCAAGGGTTCTCTCGGTTCACAATTGTGGCACTTCCCCCCGTTTCACCGCGAGCCTGGAGAGATCGTCCCTCTCTTTCTCCCGCGCTACCGCTTCTTTCTTCTTACGCTTCCTCGAGAGACGGTATGCGAGCGTTTGTGGGGTTTACACACAACGTTCGTTTCATGCTTCTTCTCCCAACGAGTCTCGGCCTAGCCGGCATGGGGGCTGCTCTGCATCTACAATCGACCAACAACCCTTCCGTGACGGCACGGATCCGCCTCCAGTGGCCCTGTGCTAGCTGGTGTCAAAGTTGCAATATGGGGTGTGTTGAGTAAGTGAAATAGATTTCACAAAACTTACTGGTTTGTGATCTGTGAACTACGAAGTACTTACCCATATTGGACTTACCACCCTACCGCGTCCCCACTTCCGGGCCATCACGGGGCGTCCTCCTTGTCGATCGCGGCCTTCGCCCCTCAATCCCCTTGGACGCCTCTGCCTAGAAAAGTAAGAAGGAGATATGGTTGCCAGCCCCGACTACTGTAAAAGATGCCAGATGTTCAATGGCGGGGGTGGGGTGCAAAGTGCAATATGGGCAGTAATTTCGTAGTTTCACAGATTCCAAACCGTAGTTTTGTGAAGTCTCTCAGGTAACCTTACACTTCAAGCATCTGGGCACATTCTTTCAGGTAAACTCACACATTCAAGACAGCTTGGGCAAAGCGCCCTAGGTAACCCGACAGATCCAAGACCAGCTGGGCAACAGTCCTCTCAGGTGACCTTAAACACATTCATACGCTGGGCACATTCTCTCAGGTAACCTACACCTTCAAGACAGCTGGGCACAGCCCTAGAGACCCCACAGATCCAAGACAGCTGGGCACAGTCCCTCATGTCACCTTACACATTCTAGACAGCTGGGTACAAGCCCCAGTAACCCCAGCAAATCCAAGACAGCTGTGCACAGTCTCTCAAGTAACCTTACACATTCTAGACAGCTGGGCACAGACATCTCTCAGTAACCTACACATTCAAGACAACTGGGGCCCAGTCCTTCATGTACCTTACAACACATTCAAGCAACTGGGCACAGTCCTCAGGTAACTTACACATTCAAGACATAGCTGGGCACAAGCCCTAGGGTAAACCTAACATCTCCAGCACAGCTGGCACATTCCCTCTCAGGTAACCTTACACATTCAAGACAGCGGGCACAGTCTCCAGGTAACCTTACACATTCACGACAGCTGGGCACAGTCTCTCAGGTAACCTTACACATTCAGACCAGCTGGCACAGTCTCTCAATTAACCTTACACGTCAGACAGCTGGACACAGTTTTCTCAGTAACCTACACATTCAACAGCTGGGCACAGTCTCAGGGTACTCTGCTCATCCCAGACTGCAGTGACCCTGCAAGAACCATTTGTTTCGGTGGAGGCGGGTATGAAAAGCATTGCTTTCAAACTTTTTAGGCATGTGTTGCCCCCAATGATTTACATTTTGGTATGGGGTTTGAAAAAGAAGGCGAAATAGTTGTAAATGTGGCATCCATTGCAATTTATGTGCACATCATAAGCTACCAAGTTCTATTCAAATTTTCTTTGTGCCATTCTCCATCCTACCCCTTTAATCCTTATACTTGTATTCATTTTTCATGATACCGTATGCCAGCTTTATCATATCCCCCGCAACACTGTGAGTGTTGGGGATATGGTTTTGGCCGTGTGCCCGCCCGCCGCCAGCGCCGTCTTTCCGCCGCCGCCGGAAACTTTGGCGTTAGCGCATCTCATTCTTTAACACTTTATTCCGATTGACCAAAACTTGGTACACTGTCCCGTATGAGTAAAATATCGGATAGTTCGAAATGGGCCTAATCGGATATTTGGTTGCCCTCTATTTTGCAGGTTTTTCGCCAAAATTTCAATTCGTAGCGATTTAAATTTACCACAACGGGTAGTTGTGGTATTTGTTGGAGCGCAAACATAAGCTGCGACAATTTCAAGGTCATATCCGAGGTCAAGTGCATTTCTTTGCCAGTAGCCTCTTATACATTTGTTGTGATTTTCAAACTTCATTGCATTTTTCATGCCAACTTGGTGAATCTGGCCACTAATCAGTGCCGTTAATTTTTCCTAATTGGCGCGGTCACTGGACTGTCATCTTGCATGACTAATTTTGCATATATTGGCCCATCGCAATTAGGGCAAATTTATAACTTTGGTTGGATTCTCCACGAAACTTGGTGAGTAGACCTTCTAACAGTCCCTATAATTTCTTCATTTTCGTTGAAATCATAGGTCATTATGTGTGTTTAATTTACTATTCGGTTACTAACTTACAAAATTTTTCATAAAAACTGTCATATCCTTAAAGGTCCATTCCGAGGTCCACTTTGGGGTCAAAAACTTTTTTGGCTATCAGCAGCGGAGAATTGAAGATCTGCGAGGCTGGGATGGTTCACCATTGTGATATAATTGTTGACCTGCATGTGTGTGACCTCTGACCTGAATTTGATCTCTGCCGGGTGGCCATGTGGTTAAAGGTCAAATCTTGAACAAATGTGCTTATTTAGGTGACGCACCTTGTCCGGGCTGTAGGGGTTCTTCATACAATTAACAAGTGCATTATGGAATGACCCATTTACTCTGTACAACGTTGTCGATTCACAAGTCTATAATGTCTTCTTTCCACGTATTGTCCGGTTTTCATGTTCACCAAAGTTTCTTTGATAAGAGATGCGGGGATAGATACGTCTGGCGTTTACCTGCCCAACCTTTTCTTAGTTTCCTTCTTGTTGATGAAACGGTCTTCACTCACACCCTACATTCTTGTTCATGTCAAACTGGTTTTTATTACTCGTCTTTTTGTTATAGAAAGAGTTTTTCTTTTTCACACCAGGTTTCAATACTGGTAATGAATATTCAGAGCTGGCTGTATTCATCCATGAGGAGTGTGCTACCGGCTGACTGTATACCCTTCCTGCTGCAAGGATTCACATATTTGCTATTCATGCCCACCATGCCCAACACACATGCCCCACAAAACGTATATAACTTACAACAATGAGGTTCCTATATTTCCTCCCCTACTTGAGAGCATCAGTGACCGCTGGCATTCGCTGCCATCGGCTGATTGCACCACCCCAGAAATGGCGGTCCTGGCCCTCCATAATTACAACTTTGACCAGATATAAAAATCATAACCTGCTATCACTCACACCATGACCATGTAGTAGCTAATTCTTTTGATTAAAGATTCATGTCAAATGATTAAGGGTTTTGTAATACCCGCATCAGTTGAAAATTTCAGGCACATTATCAGGACACTTTAGCCCGTGTTTTAGATAGATGTATGATGAATGATGGGTGGGTGGTGTATGGACGGAACGAACGATGGACGGACATTGTTCATTTTTCTATTGGGATCCGCCAGCCATTCTATCTACTACTTCCTGTGTGTCCAGCATGAATTTTTGTTGGCTTCCCAACACTGCCTATTTTGGCTGCCTACAAAAAGCTTAGATTTTCTTGAAACTCTGTCATCATATTCCCTTGGGTAGTGCTTCTTACAGATTGTACACGGATTTTTGATGGTGCAAATTGATCAACCCACCCCTAGGGCCTAATCCTTAACAACAGTGTAACACAAATCTGACACACCAGGTACACATTAGGTATAGCATTACGGTATTCAAATAATGCTGTTTTTGGTCTCACCTGAAATAACCTTTCTCTTTAGCAGGCATTTCTATGGAACCTTAAGACCAATTTTTTGATGAAATTTTGTATGTAAGTATTGGGTTGGGGTGAACACGATCTGATAGATTCATGGCGCAAAAGTCACAGATTATGGAGGGTAATTAGCCTTTACGGCATGATACGATGAACCGTAAGTGCTAGGTGACTTAGTTTGGCACATAGGTTGAAGGATATAAGGTAGATTGAACTAATTATATTTTTCAGCATAAATATGAATTAAGTTGTCAATATGCAGAATTTATGCAAATTTCAAAGTTTGTTTGGATTTTCCGGCGAAACCTTGGGTGATATGGTCTAAATCTTGTCCCAAATTTTTTTAACAGATTTTGGGGTCCATGGAGTCATTCACTATGTCAAATTTGGCATTATTGATGCAACATCTTGAAGTTGGTTGGATTTTCATGAAACTGAGGGTATTGGTTTTACCTTCCGTTCCATTTTTTTTCTGGATTCAAGGTCACTGGAGGTCATTCACATGCAAATTTGCATAATTTATGCATAATTTCTAAAGTTTTGCTGGATTCCGATAGAACTTTGTAGGATTTGTTGTGAAGGCCTGACTCGATACTGTGTGCCTGTTCTAACCACCATAAGAACCTTCAAGCTTCTCATAAACGCCATCTAATAAGGAGGGCAAGCGTGAATTTGGGGGCCCAAGAAGTGTTACCGGCTTTTCGAAGACTTATGTAACATTTTTTTTTATAAACTTACACTCGGGCGTATGAGGTTCGAATAACTTATCATTGACCACCTCCGAAAATAGGTCAAAGAACTAAGAAACAAAGAACATTCACATGAAAGTTCCCATAACATAATGCTCCTTGTTGATCATTCTAAATTGGAATACTGTGATCTTTGTTTGGGTTTGAGTTACAGCCCGATTGGTACTCTTGTTTTAGCAAAACAGGAATTGGTTTTAATGTTTATAGGCCTTACATACACGTATAACTATTCATAAAACACAATATCAACATGCGACCACCTATGGGTGAATTTTGATTGCAATTTAGGTACCGTGCAGCCTTTCAAATTGAAGAGGTAATAGCCTTTGGAAGAAGGATGCTAAATCTATAAGTTTTTTAATAAAATGGGAGTATGAATCCATGACAGCTCTATTGTACTATGTGGGAGAATGTAAGGTGTGGGGAGATCACTCATAATTTCTTCAGTAGGCTTCCCTCGTAGATATAGGTGAGCCCTGACAGGCTAGACTTGATGCAGTGTTTCTGCCGGGCCCTGATGCAGTGTTCTGCCGGTGCCCTGATGCGTGTTCTGCTGGTGCGACCTGATTCGCTCCAAGTCTGCTCTATATCTGCGGCATGCTATCAAAAAGAACAAATTATGCAAAATGTGAGAACTCTTTGTATAGTAATACTAATTACTAATAATCATGACTAGTCTTATAAGCACAAACGCCACAAAAGAGTTGTTTCAATGCGCTTTCGGGTGCTGATAGTTGCAGTGGAAACATTAGGACTGGGAAAAAAAAAAAGTTTCTCAGATACAATCTGAAAAGATCGATAGAGGGACCTCAAATCAACAGGATGGGAGTTCCATAAGCAGACATAGTTAAAAACGGTCACCATTTTTTGTTCGAGCCTGGAACATCTGAAGTTGATGTTGAAGATGGGCGCGAACAGATTTGTAGCAACTTATGTAAATAGGCTGGAGTACCAGTTTTGGTAGCACAAAATGCAATGCTGAGAACTTATGTCGATACGCTGAATAGACAACCAGTGTAGCTCTCTCAGAATAGTGGTAACAGTGTTAACTTTCTTAACCCTGCAAACTACAACGGGCAGCTGTGTTTTGTACTCTTTGTAACCAAGATAATTGGTTGGTGGAAGCGCCCAGCCGTAGAGAATTTCATAGTCAATGTCGACTCGAAAGTCCGGCATGGCTTGGTTTCTCAATTCCATGTTTGTGTTTCTACGTTGGCTTTGTCCTTAGTTTCTGAGAGTTTGAGTTTTGTTGTAGCTTTACCTCTTATTGCTCTGTTTGGGCCTACATTTAATTGTTTTTCAATATGGGTACCCCGAATTATAACTATCTCCGTTTCAACCATCACCCCATCAACTGTAGTTGTTTTGCCATAGTCAACATTAAGTCTAACATTCTGCACCATTTGACAATGCCTATGAGTGGGTTTGGTACATGGGTGGGTTTGGGCTCCAATCTCCGTTCGTTCACAATTTTCACAACCAATCCTGATTTATTGATATGGAACACAAGATCAACATAAGACCTGTTGTAAGCCAGTGTGTCTGGTTGGTAATATCGTAAATGCTAACATAGCCTGTTAAAATTTGTGTATGTCCCAAATTTTATACAAGCTCCTTGACAGAATTTACAGAGATAGGGTAATTGTAAATTAAATTATAAACACTAAAATGAAACAAAGCACCTTAGTGCTGTCTATTTAGGCTTAAAGAATGGAATTCTGAAAAAAAGGGTTGACGTTTCGCACATGCACGTTCTGCATGGCCGATCGAGTGTTTGAGCTGAACAAATCACCTGTTGCTGTGTGTCCACGAGACGCCTTGCCTGGCAGTCCTGACGTCGGGATTGCAAGATTGCACGATCTACATCGCTTTGACACAAGTTTTTTACTTTTCTAATTTAATTAAAAAACTGTAATTTCAAACATAATTTTGTTTTGAATTGGTCTCCAATCAGAAATATGGCGACTAAATTATTTGACATGTTTTACTTGTTCGTGCGAAGCAGAGTATCGCGCACCTTCTAGCTTGTTAAACTCTGGAAAAACCTAATACAGCACTACACATGGTAATTGTGTACCACAGCCGCATGTACTAGCCCATATCAGTGAATGCTAGTCGCATAGTGGGCTTTGTGATTATATTAGCTCAACCCGCTATGCTGGTTGAGCTTTTGTGATGCCCAGTCACGCTATCTACTTTTCCCTGTGTGTCCACATTGACTTGGCTTTTGTTTTTTTGACTTTTGCTGCCATCGTCAATCTTTGATTTGATTGTTGACGCAAATAAGCATAATGATCATTTACCACGAGACATTTTCTGACGTTTTGACGGTCAAGGTCAAAGGTCTTAAGCATCACAATTGCCATTCTGTTTCACAACTACCAAATGTCTCTTCTCCTACAAAAAGCTTTGATTGTCTTGAAACTCAGTCATAATTTTCTTGGGTAGCGCCTCCCTGTCCGATTGTACAATATTTTGATGGAACGTCATATATGCCATTGGAGTAAACAGTGACATCTGAATGAACAGACATATCATTGGCCCCTTAACGTTCATACTTTGATGAATGTGGACCCAACTTGGAAACAATGTTCATTGACCCCTGGACAACTTTGACCTGTGAAAGTCAGGTCAAAGGTTATTAAAGAGGAATAAGGGACAATTTTGTTTAAATCTACAAATGCATTTCTGCTATGAAGAAGACTGGACTGTTCTCAAATCGCATTCTACTTTTTTCTCAAAATGTGCTTCTCTATGACATGTTCACAAAATTTACATGTCATGTTATCTGAGGGAGCTTAGGTTGATTCCAGGAAAGTTGACATATTTCCCATGATCCTTTTCATTTCTTCCATAATTCACTCGGAGATCTGACCTCGATTTATGGTGCGTCCTTTCAGGAAAAGTGGTGACTTTGGTAATTCCAGATAGAGTGAATACAAACCGTACGTGCTTCCAAAAGTTATGTGATCAATACAACCCCCTCGGTTTTGTCCGCTCTACGTGGTAGATACGGTATATACAGTATAATACGAGGTCCGAAAGAACGCGGCACTAGTGAGTTCTGACCTGGCAATCCGCTGTACTGTATAGGTACGTACCGACTGCATATACCAGTACCACGTACGTACACAGCGGAGCGAGCGATTCGGCGTCAACTCGAAAACTCGAAGTACAAAAAACTAAGACAATATATATTTTAACCCAAGGGATTTCGGAGCAATTTGTCAGCGAACGGTTTGAGCAAAAGGGGTTCGTACTTCGTAGCGTTGAACTATAAAGCCTATATAATAACTGTTACGTATGTAATACCGTTGGGTAGTCCCGGACACCTGGGGTAAACAAAATGACCGCTGAACCTGTTTTTCGATCGTCGTTCCCTTGAATACGATAACGTCGCTAATAGAACAGTTTCGCGAACTAATCAGGGTAGAATTATAAAAATAACCAGCGAAATGGGCCGATTCGAGTGAGAACTTACA
>JAODTK010000504.1:0-13981 GCA_026419785.1 Sclerodactyla briareus
TTTCCACACAATATAGAGTGGATTTCCATGTTTTTTTTGTTTTTTTGTTGCGTCGTCAGCGGGTGCCTGCATGAACTATTGCGTTGCTCTAATATCATTTCTCAGGCGAAACGTGACCACACTTAAATATCTCGCTATATGTTTTTCTTTTTTTTTACAAAAAAATATTTGTTCGGTACTACTACTTAATAAT
Source organism: Sclerodactyla briareus (assembly GCA_026419785.1). NCBI lineage: Eukaryota > Metazoa > Echinodermata > Holothuroidea > Dendrochirotida > Sclerodactylidae > Sclerodactyla > Sclerodactyla briareus. The sequence goes on from JAODTK010000504.1 coordinate 194, forward strand.
AATAATGCTAATATAATGAATTTATATAGCGCTAATTTTGCAATTCTACATTTTAAAGAGCTCAAAAACGAAACGAAAACGAAACAAAACGAAACTATTCAACTATACAGAATACGCTTGTCTGGAAGATGAGCTCTGATAGCCATTTCTAAGTTCTAAGTGCGCCTGGCTCACCACAGAACCAGAACAGTTCGGGATAAATCGAATCGATCAGTCCCCCCCCCCTCCATAGCCACATCGTTACGGCCTCTCTTTTCACTGGACTGAATAAACTCGTTTCACTGACCCCAACTACAAAGATGCGGCCTGCAATGACTATGACCCTTCGTCGTGTATGCAGGCCTAATGGGGTCATCCTGTGTTCCAAAACTGTTAACGACAGATAGTCGTTTAATTGTCAACTATATATTTGACAATTAACGCTCATTGTTCAGACAAGCGTATCCTGTGTAAGGTCCAGCAGGATACGATTTCACTGCCATGGTCCTGATGAGCATTACTCTCTCACCAATACGGATTCGGGGGAGAATGTAACAATACGATATTGTGACGAAGATTGTAACGATAAATCTGACAGTAATCATATATATATAAGATATATAGCGGAGACTTCGAATACCTAAACACCTGAAGTCTGAGGATGAGCCCTAAATTCTACTCTTCTTTCACTGTTAGTCCAGTGAATGGACTTCAGTGTGTCACTAAAAGAGGGGTACAGTAGTCAACATGGCTATTACAAATGCATTAATGAGGGTTCTCGTGGAATCGATAGGTATTTTTTCCTGATTTGTACCGTTTGACATGAAGGCCATGAAAGGCTTCAAAACATATTTTATCATCATGCAAGTCCCATCTATGTTCCAATCTAGATACACCCTCCAAGTCCGAATCACTGACACTTACCCATGTCTACCTTTGTCAAATCCATGGCCTGTATCCAGCTTTTTTGCCAGCTGTTGGCGAGTGCCAATGATGAGAAATTCGGTTCCGGATTCGTTTTAATCAAGTTTTACTAATCTCAAAGCTCTTATTATCAAAACGAATGACGCTAAATATCACTGATGGCTTCCTTTTCCGACGATGAAAACCAGCAACGAAAGAGATATAGGGCTGGGGGTCGCCACTAGACTATGGGGCACAAGGGGAGTGCTTAGAGACGACTGGGAAGCGACTGAGATATAAGCACGTGAATTATATGGCCCCAGGCACACTACCCTGTGGAACACCACAATTGCAAGGTTAGATCGTTGAGGGCTCTCTTCACGGATACAACATGCGTTTTCCTATTAGACAGGTAACTGATCACCCATCTTAGTGCATTAACCATTGATTCCAACTAGCAATGGATAGCAAAGTGATGAAGTGTATGTCGTTGACGGTGTCAAACGCCGCCCTAAGGTCCAACAGGAATTAGAAGGGTGCACCCTCCGTCCTATGAGCATAATTTCATCAACTTTAATTTTTCATCAACGTAGTCTCTGTAGAGTAAGTGTGACTGTAGGCCGATTGACAATCAGGAAGAGGGCATGCCATGAATGTGAGCCACAATCTGTTTCAGCCACAGCGCGATCAACCAGTTTGGAACCACGAGCCAGTTGTGTGATTAACCTGTACGTTAGAGTACGAGGTTCCACAGACCTGCTTTTTCCACAATGGCAATTCCGGTCAGGTATACTCAAAGGCTTTCAAAAATTGGTACCTAATGTCATTCTCCATCTTGATACTTGTAAGTCTACTAAGCGGTTGTTAAAACTTCCCCCCCGTTCAGCCACGGGAGTTGCGATGTAATTTGCCCAGAGAGGCGGTTTTTTTTTTTTTTTTTCTTTTGTTTTTTTTTTTCCCCCCAAAGTCACATTCATTCATCAAAACACAAAACAAAATTCACCCCCCCATCCAAACACAAAAAGGGACACAATAATTGGGGGTGGGGTATTTTGTGTTAGATAACACGTTTTAAACATAGGTTTATTGTTACCCAATTTTACGTACGCATTCCCTTCTATCCAAAATTTGATTTAATTTTCGTAGGGGGAAAGCTGAAGTCCAGCATTATAAGCAGTCTAATATCTTTCTTTAACAATTAAACGACATAATGTACTAGCAGTTTGACTTGGCTCTCAAAAACATGGAGGACATCTGGATTTCCTTATAAAAATTTGCAACTACAGAGGAAAACCAAAGTCGCTTAAAAAAATTGTCAGCGAGAGAGTTGAGAGTTAACTGGAAGACCAAATGAAACGGGTTCAAATCGAGGACAGTGTTGTATTATCCAGCATTTTGATAAACCTTATGTGCTCACTAATGACGAATACTCTTTGGACCATTCCCAGATATTCCCAGATATGAAATATCAGTGTCAATAACTTAATTTTGCGGGGAAAACACCATTTCACTTGACCATCCTAGAACCAGTATACATAATCTGATGAGGGATACGCGATTGAAAAACGCGCGATTAGAAAACTCTAACATGATATTAATACGCCCCCATATTTCAATCCCCCGGAAGGGGGAGGGTTCTCAGGAGTAACTGTGGCAAGAATGTCCGTGGCAGAAGCGTTTGTAACAAAAATGCTTTGTAGATTAGGAGATTACAAGTTCAAGAAAATCGGGAAAAATGGAGTTCAGTAGGGATACGGCAACAGAAGTTTAGGCCACTAATCAAATTTGGGATTCAGGAAAACAGGAGTCTAGGGTAACACTCTCAGGAGTACTATTAGATTAGTGTGTCGAACATTCTGTGACACGATCCGCCTCGTTACAGATGGAGAATGACATCGCAAGCGTGACGTAAAGGAAAACGAAAGCAGGGGGGGGCGTTCGGTCTTGTAAATTAGACCAAATCTGTGGGAAGGGAAGGACTAACGAGTGGAAAGCAATGAAAACCTAGCGGAAAACAAATATAGAGGGGGTTCTCGGAAAGTAACAGAAAGATTGGTTTAACCAATAAGGCCACCATTTTATTTCGAGAGTGGTCAAAATCTAGTCCACCTTGACGTAACAAGAGTAACGACCACTCCCAGACACAAGTCAGGCCTGCCATCGCCTAATTAAACGAAAAATAACTTTCCCAATCTTTACCGTACCGTAACAGGAAAGGGAAAAATCGGAGCAAAATTGCCTGTAGATGACCGTATTAATCGAAGTAGTAAAGTCAGTGATTCTTTTCCAAGAAGCGTAAGATGTCTGTTTTTGCAAGAACTAATGACTTAGAGACCGAAATTTAGTTCTCCCAGTTAGAATGGAATAGCCACTGAACAAAGTCAATACCAGTAAATCTTTATAGAAGACTGCCTCCAGAAATATTGGAACGGGAGGTTGGTCAAAGGACGGAACAATCATACTTTGTCAGTTTGTGTCTTCTTTTTTCTCTCATTTATTGCTTCAATACAATAATATAACAGGTATGATTACATACCGAGCAAAGCAATTAATTATCTAACCATAAGGCAAGTTAGCCTAGATTCCTAAGTATTAAATTATAAAACCACAAACAGCACAGACGTGGACATTACAGCTTTAAACATGGCGTCGAGGTACTAATTACTACATACGAAGAGTCACTCACTCAAGTCTTCTCGAACTGGATTTTCGGGAGGAGTTATGATCGACAAATCCGAAGTGAATATTCTTAACTATCATCGACATAATATTGCACTAGAGGGAATTTGCCCCTCGAGGATATGAAACACACCTAGATTCAAATGATGAATTGGAAACACAGAAAAGCATACCAAAATCTGTTGAAAATATTTTGGAAAGCCATATAGAAGAAAATATTCAAATCAAGCACAGTAGTTTGATTTTTGATTATTGTGCCGAATATGTATCTATGGAAAGCCTATAAAAACATATTCAAATCAAGACAGTAGTAGACCCGTCGTTATTGAAAATGTTTAATCCAATCATAATAGGAGAGTCATTTTAGAACAGTACATGAAATGTGTCTAATAGTTTCAATGTCCTTACACTTTGAAAAAGGAACAAAAAACCATCCCCCATATTCCACTTAGCAATTCTAAAACCAGTGTATAAAATCTGCTGGGTGAGCCGAGAAGCCACTGGAAATCACCAAAAGTGTGTTATACAAAATGCTTAAAAAATGTATGATGCCCTCCCACAAAATCACCCACGGAAAAGGAAGAGTTTTTTTCTCAGCCACCGTAGTAAGAGGCTCTTTCGGACGGAGAGCATTGACAATGGACTTGGTCGACTTACAGGTATCAATAATTCAAGGGTCAACTGATGAATATTCTATTAGAGTACCGCATGAAGTAAAACACATTAGTACAGTTGGTGGCGGTCGGCCTCGATCAGACCAATATGGGGAACTAAACTCGGGAAGCTGGGAAGCAATAAGATACCTAGTAAGGAGTATACAACGGCGTGTTCTCGCTCACACTGGCAATAATGAATTGAACACTACAACATCCATCTATTTCTGAAGCGATCAAGCTCCAGACCACCTTCACACCTACTAAGGGTATAAGCAAATTAGCAAGCCCTAGAAACTAAATCCGGTCTATTACCCCCCCCCCCCCCCAGCAAGGCGAAAAATAATCCTTATTCAAACACCTCAGTGCCTTCTCTGGAAATGGGGATATATGCGCAACGTAACAGCTCGTACTGACACAGTAACCTTCTTCAAGATGTGTCCAGTGTCTGTTCTTCTTTTCCAAGACCTTGGGACCTATGACCATTTTTAATTCCAATTGGCAATGCGGCGATTCGCGTAGGGCGATTGGGAGGGGGGGGGGGCGGAGATTATTACATCTCAGCGGAGCTCCCCCACTGATTGGCGCGTTGGCGTAAAAGAAAACTTTTTTCGCGTGGCAGAGACTCCCTAGTGTGGCAGGAAACGGCACTTCCCATTGCCTGATGGGACAGTACGCAGCATTTCCTAAAAATTGCTCACATTAGTTTTTGTGGAGTTCTCTCCTCCAACAAAATCAATTTCAGGTTTTAACATTGGGTGCTGTGACATTCTAAAATAACGCTGCAGTGAGGTCACGGTCATGAAGGAACGATCCACTGGGCAAGGCCATCATCCACTAACGCACTACGTTTGCGCGAAGCGCGAGATTTTGCCAGATTCAATTGACCAAACGACCTGCACTGACCCCTCTCTCTGACCTATCACTTAGATAGGCCTGATTTTTTTACTCAGAGGATCATGTCTCCCCCATTTTTATCTTCTTTGCAGGAACCACATGCCCATGGGAGAACATTGTCCATGGGCCAACAGGGTGGCCAATGAGTACAACCACAAGAAGTACAACCGCACTACAGCTACGGCGCGAAGCGCTCCCGCGAAAATTTTACAATTGGACATTCCATTGAAAGTCCAGGTAATATTTCTTTGGATATAACTTATCTTTCACCCTGGCTTGCACGAATTTTTGTCGTTCCCCCTGGCCAAATCTTCGATGGCTAATTTTATAGGCACTGTGTCCCCCTTTAGTATGTTGCACACGCGCGCGCAAACACACAAACTTTTCAAAAGTTCAAATTTTGTTGCAACCCATAAATTGATTGCTTAATAAATTTGCAAATAGACCATATATATAGCAGAAAAGGTGGTAGACTTACCTCTGTCGCTTCAACCTCCTTCACCTTAAATACAACGAATTGTACACTCTTGGGCTTCATCGAAGTGGCGTCGCCAGACTTCATAACCGGGGGGGGGGGGGGATTGGCTCAAGGAAGGCAGAACATTTTTTCAAGTGTGGTTACAAGATGCTATGTATGCAGGCGCCCCATATTTGCGCTGAGCAGACATATTTCTTTTCTTGGTAGCGTAAGCACCACATAATGGCCGCGGAAATACCTCTCCCCGGGCGTTTTGAGCCTGCATGTACCAAGCTTCAAGCATGGTTGGCATTTCGTGATCACTATTTTGTAACTCGGTGGAAAATGTGAACATTTTGGTCAGCCCTCGGTCTCACCATCGCTGCCCGACTTAAACTTTTGTGGTCAAATGTTTCAGCAATTTTGTGCTCCATACCAGTGTGCGGGCAGCGCGCAATTCTTCTTCCGGTTTTTTCCTGGCACATCTGGAAAACAGGATCTCCACTAAAAATCTGGACATTGGGTTGCTTTATGTCTACTCTGTCTCAACCTGGTATGACGTCATGGCCCGAAGCAGGAACGTCCCGTTACTCTGGGCAACATGCGTTAAAAAACCAAGCGGGGTCTGATAGCCTAGGCTACTCAGTTCCCAAATCGCGCGTGTTCGAGGGAGAGGAACGGACTACACAATTTTTTTCTTTCTCGAAAATCACAAATCTCATTGGGGGCACACCGGAGGGAACAGGTTTTTGGAGAAGTCCACGTGCCCCCCTGTCCCCTTTGGCGACGCTACTGTCCATCGAAATTCATGCAATATTTTAAACGTCAGCCTTTTTCCCACTGAATTTTGAATCAATGTTTTTTTGACAACGCAATTTGTGACGTTCCCCCCTGGCAGCATTGTTCCGATGCAGCACCGTGTGCCTGTGCTTCCCATATTGGATATTATGTGCACCGGCCTCAATTTTTCAAGAAGTGGGTCACACCCAATAAAAAAAATATATAACAATCACAGATCCTACCAGGGTGGGTAGAACCTCCTCAGTCCTCCTCGAGCCGTCGCCTCACTCCTCCACCTCAAGGTACGGATTTGTATGTTAGTTTGTTCGTTATCAACGAACTGGAGTAGTATGTAAAATGATGGTTCTGGATATTTCTCCAAAATCGTCCAGGTCTCTCTAAATATAAACTAGTTTCACCCAAGGTCTCCGAAAATACTTATGGGCCCAAGTCTAAATCCATAAGCACTTGTGTGAACACCAACCTCGTGTATGTACCTCTGGGTATCCAAACTGAGAGAGGGATCAACCTTGTTCACACATTGACTAAAGCATTATCGGTAACTGGATTATAAGAGGGGTCTTTCATTCTGACGTCTATAATCTATTTTTAAACCTGACGGCTGATTCAATACACATTTTGAAATAAGCTCCTTTTTGTTTATCTAGAGCTTCTTGTACGAGTTTCTCATTATCTGGTACCTGATGTCAGGTTCGTGCTTTCTTCTAATACTTTCTTTCTTTCATTTCATGAACTTTTGGCCAGTTTCCTTTGGTATGAAGTATAGTTCTCTTCTTGCCTGATAGCACCATCATCCAGTGCGTGTGAAATATATCCACATAGTATGTAGTTTTGGACTCGCCAAAATTCGAATTGCCATTATGCTTTTTTAGTTTTATAGTTTCAATCAAGGTTTTTTTATTGAAAACATTTGTTGCAACACAATAACACCCACAACAATAGCAACAACCTTCATAGCAATCCAATGGTGAAGGAATAACTCACCATAAGCTGCAATTCCTGAAGCGCAAGTAACATCTCCACACACCTCTGAAAAGGTTTCTGGTGTAGTTATAGTATTAATAATTTGTTATACTTTTTATACAGGGAAAGTCTTTTACTCTTTCACAGTCTTCTATTCTTTTTTAATATCATCAATTTTTGTAGTCTGAAAGTACCCTCATTCTCCGCGATAACTTCGGATAAAATGTCCGGCATTTATAAAGTATTCGTTTTTATTGTTTAATAGTCGTCTGTTTAATTTTGTAATACATACCATAATTATCACCCTAGAGGTTGCAATAACATTATCCCTCAGTGGTGCTAGGCCTTACCAAAACCCAGACCACACACTATGAACATAACTATCTACCCTGAAACCATTCTTCGGCTCTATACGCATTTTTCAGAGAAATAGTAAGGTGTAATCATTTGGTAAAATCAATTCGTGTAGTAATTCCATTGTTTCTATCTATATGTTTTTTCTCCATATACCAACCATCATAACATTATGATACTATTCAACATAACCATAGGCTGGTGATTGAGGAAAATCATTATTCCACATAAAAGTTATCCCATGATAGTCCTTAACAAAAATTTGGTGTTACCTCATTTGGTACAATTTTCACATTGTAGATTTTTCCATCTTCACTAATCATACTATTAATACCCTCATTGATATTCAAAATAACATATTGCAGGTTGCTAATTTGTATTGGAAATTCCAACTATCTCATTATTTACGTTAGTTTTATTTCTAAAGTAATTATCATTGGCAACCCTTCTTATTAATAATCATTACCCATCTCATCTTTTTATGCTGATTTCATTTCAATAATTAAAACATTTTCCAACGGTTTTTTCATTTTTTAGTGCTCCATTCTGTATGTAATCTTACTTTCCGTATTATGGGTCATTACCCCATGAATTGCCACCCAACAATTTAGATGGTTTTCCGTTATATATATTTTGGTGTAAGAAATTTGATACCGTGTACTACATAGCTTGAATGGTTTCTTGTCCACTTCCAATGTAATTCATCAATCAAGCAACCAAATTGTTATTAAGTGAAAAAAGGGTCTTGCAATATCTTTCAGAAATTAATAGCATTATTTTTCGGAACTACAAGTTTCAAATTCCGCATTGTATTTACTTGACCTTAATCAACCAACCACCCCAGATAATTCACCTGGTGACAATGGCAAACCATCGTCCACATTGTAACGGCCCAACATCGGCAAATGAAAAATTCACTTTACCACCATCATCACTAACATACCACTACACACTTAACACTACCAACACTACCACCCATATACAATTCATAATTTTTTTCAAAATTTTTTCCACCTTTAGGAAATATTGTAATAAACCTATTCCAAAATATAGCTGATTTCAAAGTCATTTTGAAATTTCCTGTCCTATTGTCTATAGTATTGTTTCCTTCCCAATCCAAATGAACTTTCAAGATGGTTTTAATTTCATAAGTAAAATATTTATTTAAAATTGATGTTTTTAAAACAATAAAAAAAAACATGTTACCCCACCAGCATATCAAAGCAATTATTCAAAAAGATAAAAGTTCGTAGTATATATTCACTCACCAGGTAATAAAAAGAGCCTTGGCAAACCAGAGACTTTACCAGTCAAACTATACATTTATCAAATAACTACAAACATTTAGGAGGCATCGATCTACCAGATTATCTTAAATATGTTTGCCAACCACGTTCAAAATCTGCTGAGGTCTATAACGATTGGAACTCAAACACGATGCAATTTTGGCAAATCAACTTACTTGTTGTAATTAGTTGTTGTGCACCTCAGATTTTGTTCAGCTAGACCACTCCAACATACAACAGTAAGAATTAAAAGGCTTTTATAGGTTCAATGTCTATTATCTTTGTCGACGGCCTGCTAAAAGAAATGTGCTGTCCCACAACCATTTCAAATCATTATCATGCATTGATAATAATATAGACAATGTCCGCATATGGAGACATATGTGATCGGTTTCATGTTCACAGAAATCAAAATCATTGGAAGCAAACATGTCAATACCCATAGTAATTGTTTAGGCACTGCTTATGCTGGAATTCAATTGTATTAGACGGTAATTATGACACTAGTAGGTTACACAAATACACATGAAGGGACCAGATGCAATGCAAGGCTTTTGGTAAAATCACTCGTTACGCTAGATACACAGTGTCTCACTTTCTCAGGTAAAGAAGTGAAGGCGCTGGAGAGGGTTGTCATACCCACAATAGCAAGGTCTAAACAGATATTGGCCAGAGACATCAATGATTGCATGAGAACGTTTGTTTATTGTATTTTATGGGAACAAACTCAAACAAAAAACCAAGTTTTTCGGGACACCGGCAGACATCTCTAGATGCTAAACGACAGTTTGTCTATGCTAGAGGAGTGTATCAATTCTCCAGTAGATTTACAAAGTAGTTTAAATCGCGATCAACGCTCACTGCAATATGCTCGTAGCAAAGTAGACTTTGTAGGTGGTCAAAAGTTACATGGGGGATGCCTACAGATCTAAAATTGAGGATTGGTACCCAAAGGTTATAATAATGAATTCAAATAGCCCCAGAAACAACAACAGCGCTCGGTACGAATGATTATTTTAATACTGGTAATACCACAACCACCTGTTAGTGACCTGTAAGTGGATTGAATGATATGACTATCGATGAACCAATTCAACTCCAAATACATGATGATACACTAAGCCAGTTGAATTAACAACTACATAGCAACCCAGATCCACACATATCCAAATCTGCAGTGAACATGAAATGACAAACTTACACAAATCATCATTGGGGTGACTGGGATTGCAAGTATTAATATATGCTTGATGATCTGTACTTAAATAATCTACTGTAAGATGTTTATTCAAGTAAAATAATACCAAAGCCACCACAGTAACAATGCCCACACATTCCTGCAGTTTATCCAAACAGCTACCCTCAAGCAGTTAATAGGCCAAGATAAACACTCCGATGATGCCTGGACAGAGTATCCGCGTTGAGAACCTAACTTCCCAATACATTGACAATGCTTTTAGAATAGCTTTAATTAGTTGTTTAATACCACCCCTCGGGGTTGGACTTGGTTTGGGTGACACAACAATTTTTAACACCTGCAAGGAGGCTTGTAACAATAGTGATAATAGCTAATGCCTATAGCCGTGAAAGTACTAACCACGGTTACACTTTGGTCTCTAAAGAAAATTCTTCTTTTCCGATAGTGTCGTATCTTCATTTAAATTTGATTGATGGTTTCTTTTGTTCTGTTAATCTGTCCACGCAATGTCTATCATTTATCTTGTCAGGGGGCTTCCAATCTACCATTCTTTCTATTTCCCAGTCTTTTATTCGTGCTTTGATAGGTGGCGTGGGTTGGGTCAGCTGGTGCTCTCTTTCATTCCTCTCCTCTGTGCTTGCGCTAGATTATTTTATTCTGATAATATAACATCGTAAGAAGCGGGGGGATGCTTTGGGGGGGTCAGTTTGCGGGGGGGGCAAGTTATTGACAAGCTCCACCACGATATTTTGTAGAGCTTCATCGAGTCGCTGTATTCTCTCATACAAGTCTATTTTGGGGTCTCAACTGTCACATATCTAATATGCTTGCTCCCACTTGTATTAAGATTGATCAATCACATTAGCATCTTCTGAGTTCTTTCATTTCATATTCTCACATTCAGAGTGGATTATTATATTTTCAATAACTTGTCTTTGCTTTGTTGTTACTTTTTGGTGGATGTTGAGTAGTCACAAACCCATTTTAATATTCCGTAAGTATTTACATTAATTTTTTTAATATGATAGAATTGCTTGGATCTTTTACCTGAGTTTACTGGGTTATGTCTTTATTTGTTATTTTTCCTTGAAACCACCACCCTCAAGTTTAAATTTATCATAATTTTTAACATCAAATGTAATCCATATTCTTCTTTCATATTGTCATAGCAATCATCTACTTTGGTTCTTTTTAACTGCTCATTCAATTTTCGTCCTAGATCATAACCCACAGCACCTTCTTTAATTTTAGTTGATCTTCAAATGAATCATCATTGATAAATTTTTTGTCTCATCGGGCATCCATCTCCGAGCGGGATTTTTCTTTCCTCCTATAATCACCAATGCAATGTTATCCATTTTTATTTAAAAGTAATATTGTATTTAAAAAAATGGCAACGTAATACGTCCACAAATTCGTTTCAGGAAATTTACCTTAATGCCCTGGGTGTGAAAGGTATTAGACAATCTGTTTTGATCACGAACCACGCCCAGCACAATAGATCAAAACAACTGTTACAGCTAGATTCGAAATTTAGGTGAAGATGATGTTATAGTACCAGGTAACACAGACTATCTCTTAACATTGAAGTAGTATCCACCGATGAACAGAACGATGGTCTACAATCTTGGTGAGAATTGTAAAAAAGATAATGTTTAACATAGAGGCAATGAATTTATTCCCCTAGACGCTGCGATGTGTATCACTGCTATGAGCGATTTATGGTTACCTAGAATACCCCCTCAAAATATGATATGGCGTATCGAGGCATTTGTAATGACAAACATTGAATTGAGAGTTTAAGGAGCTGCAGATAAAGATCCTCAATACCTCAGCAACGCTGGTAAGATAGCTATGCCTGATGCCTATGGGAGACGATTTAACATTCCTCTGGAATTTGAGCTGCTGACAAATCATAGAGCCCTATTATCAGCTGGCCTCAAGACCGTCTGAGTTCTGATGAACATTTATGATTCGGTCGTGTGATAAAGCACAACAACAGGCCGCTAGTTATAACATAATGGAATCCGTTTAGAATAACGAAATGCTACTAAGCAGAGCTAGCTAGAAGGATAAGAAAACGCAGATCAAGAACTAAACTGGCTGGACTTTTATGACAGAGTATTGAGACAAAGAACACTGACATTAAACAAAAGAGATACAACTTGGAATATTAATCTGAACCCACCAGCAAAAACATGAAGGGTATACTCTGTATTTGAGTCCCCTATGAAAGTGGGCCTCAATTATGGTAGAGACACGAGGAAATTTTACAATCCAAAATTAATAAAGTAACCATTAATATCGAAGGCATCCGAATCCGTTGTATGCCGCAAGGCATGCGAATATAATCAACAATGGGATGAAGTGTAAAACATTTTGCAGGTATGGCAATTGTTAAAGAACTGAACCTTTGTGATGTAACTTTGTCGGATTAATTTGAAATAAATACGCTCTTTGGTTAGCCATGAGAAGCAGTGATGATAATAAAAAAATCACGGTAGTGGTGAGAGAATAGAAAAGGTTCTGACGGTATTACAATTCACTGGAAAAGAATGCAGAAGCAGATTGGAATTCTGTACTGGTTATTTATGTTGTCATAGATGCACATCTCAATATAATAATTGTAGATTTAGTTCAGCACCATTTTAAAATTTTAAATATATATATTAAATGGTTTGTTCCCAACGTATCCTCATTCGGCACTCGTATGCGGCAAACAGGGGTGTGAACAACAGAGTTGTGTTATGTGTTGATTCTATTAGAAAATGATACATATTATTTTGGAACACATCGTTATCATTTGTCCCACGTCTAGCATGGGAATAATCCTAAAACCGAGATGCTTCTAGCAAGATTCTGAAGTTTATCTCTTGGATCTACAAATTCCATGACTCTATCAAAGATATTACGAACGTTTCAAAGGGGATGAACTTTATATATCAAGATGATTGTTCTGGCAACTAAGGATTTGTCACATAGAAACATAAAGATTCCTAAAATTATAATCAGCGAATTAGCGTTTGTGGTTACATGCCTATCAAAGTTTTTGGATTTCGGTCGCAAAAATACATGTTTTTATAAAATTTTAGAGAAAAGACAAAATGTTTGTGTTTATTTTATTGCAAGATCGGATTCTACGAAAATTGCTTTGAAAGAAAATGATGTCATTACTGATAAACAACTAGGATCAAATAAAGAAATTTTGAAGACAAAAAAACAGTCAAAACTTATACTTAAAACAGATAAACATACAAGTTACAAGGTGTTGTTGTTGTTAAGAACTTACAAGTTAATAACATAAACTTACAAGTTAATAACATAAACTTACAAGTTAATAACATAAACTTACAAGTTATTGTAGACAGAAGTTACAAGTTTTTTGTAATACAACTACACGTTATACTAAGAAGTTACAAGTTATCGTAATAGGAAGTTACAAGTTATAAGAAGAAGTTACAGTTATTGTAATGAGAACTTGTAATTTATTGTACTAAGAACTTACAAGTTATTTATAAGAACTTAACACGTATAGAAAATAGACAATTCATAACAATTTAAATTATTTTTTAAAATGGTTTTGAAATGAAGAATTGAATACAAACCGCAACCAATAAA
>JAODTK010000505.1:0-14299 GCA_026419785.1 Sclerodactyla briareus
TTACATGAAGATGGTAGTACAGAATAGATCATTTGACTCCGAATTATCCTGTACGGAGATCGCGATCACTAGACCTCGAAACAAGGATTTTGGAGCATACTGTGCAGCGAAGGTTTGAGCCCAGGGGCTCGTTAGCGTGAACCTATACCCAGGATGTAGCCTATATGGGTATACTAGGCCTAGGCATAGTAGGTCAAACCCTACGGTACGACTACGAGCCGCCGTGTTTTGAAGATGGTGAGTATCGGAACGGTCCGATTGCGTGGATTTCTAACTAATCCATTTTATAGTACATCAGAAAACCTTGTCAAATCGGATCAGACAAATGTATTAATGATATCATAATTCGTCCGGTACGGTGTAGGTGCATGTGGAAATCACAGTGAGAACATGTTTCAGGCTATCGATTTAAGATAGTTTGAGCCTAGCTAGTAGTTGTGCATGTTCATTGTTACCGAATCACAAGTCCCGGGTCTGTGTAGGTTGGCTAGTGGCTTTTGTTGGGCTTCAGTTGTCTGGCATGGCGTACGCGTGATTATAATGCACATGAATACTGTCTGTGGTATATGTTATTATATGGCGACCTACATCAATCAAAAGTAAAGTTGATGAGTAGAATTCTTCAAATACTGGGAAATACAGTGTCTGTAAATATGCAGTGAGCGTGGAAAAATTATCCAAATAATATTGGGAGAGAAATATCTTGGTGATTTTTGGGAACCCCCACCCCCCCCCCCCCCCCCCCCCCTTGGCAAATTTTATTCTTGAGACACCATAGCTAAAACTAATAGGGCCTAGGCCTAGATGAGAGCAGATTTTTTTGTGCTTTTTTTTTTTTTAGGAGCAATTACAGAATCATGGATTCGGCGTTTACTTCAGCGCGTGTACGCACTGTGGCCTAATGTTCTTAGTTGCAAAGTGAAGGGTTTAGCCAAACTTTTAATGTCGGATTTCTCACTTTTTGTACGTGCGTGTTGCAAAATGATGCACAGTTACAAAATATTGATTATTGATGAGAACATGAGATGGCGGACCTCCGTCATCACAAGTAAAGTTGATGAGTGGAATCTTCAAAATAACTCGAGGCAATACAGTATCTGTAAAATATTCAGTGAGAAAATTATCCCAAACTAATATTGGGAGAGAATATCTTGGTGCTGTGTGGGACCATGGAAAACGTTATTCTTGAGACCCCATAGGCACTAAAACTACATAGGCCTAGATGAAGAGAGATTTTGGCGCAATACAGAATTCATGGATTCGGCGTACATCAGCGCGTGATACGCACTGTGGGCCTACTGTTATTATTGCCACAAGAAGGGCTTAGCCCAAACTTTTAAGCGGATTTCTACTTTTTGTACTTGCATGTTGCAAAATGTAGCCACAGTTACACAATATTGATAAAAACATTTCAGCCGTTATGTGAACGGAAAGGAACTGCATATAGCAAGTGTGTGAAACGTTTGAAAAACGAGTAAGTCCCATTGCTTTGGGGGTGTTGGACAGAAAGTTAAACCCACTGAGTCTGGCTTCCTTTTATGCGTGATGTTGGCTATGTGACGTACGCGTTAGCGCGTATCTCCGATCCATGTGAATACCCCCCAAATCCACCAGTCACATACACGGTGTGCATTCAACGATGCAAAAGCTTTGAGAACGATGCCACACCGGGAGTCTGGAGAGTGGTTTGTGTTGATGGTGGGGTATTATGGAGTTGTACCAACGTCGGTCCAATGGCACGACTCAGCGTCACCAAACTGTCATTGAATCTCCCCGTTTATAATGCATTAGGTATGGCAATGAAGACTCATGATACTGACGATTCTGTACTGAACGGACCTTATGATACACTCACTATACCTGGTCAGTACCAGCCGGGTTTAGCATGACTGCAATAATCCTTTATTGCATCCTCACTTATGCTAATTTACTTTGTTTTAATTGTACAGGCTAGTTCAACCATCTACACGAAACTGGGCCGTTGTTGGATCTTCCCATGTGATTACGATCGCCACTCTCAGAAAATAGAAATGATGTCACCCTCTTCTTCGGACTTGCTCTTCTTAATTTAGGCTTAACAAGTAACATAAATTTAAAAACTAAATCATTTCATATGATCGGACATGAGTGAGACCGAGCTAAAGGCCAATTAGAAATAGAACACGTGACGTTCGAGTTTGGGGAAATTATAGAGAATAGGGTGATTGAGTGGGCGCTATTTATCGTTTATTTTTATCGGCGCACACACCAGTCCAAAAGAAAACACTGTATTCACACGCATATATTGGAAAACATATTCCCGTACAAAATGACTTCTGCAAAAAATGATGAGATCTTCGGTATTTCTGTCATTTTAATATTTTGTGAGAAGTGAATGTACCCCTACCTGGTCACACACCTGTCCAGAATGCTTCTTTATACATTTGCAAGGCAGTCGTATTAAATGAGTTTCACTGGTATAATTGCATAATGCAGACCCATGTGTGCACCTGGATGTTTGATGGTGTTATGGATTAGGGGTGGTGTCCAGGGATTAGGAGTGGGTTTAAAGGTTACGGTAGTTTAGATGTTTGTAACAATGTGAGAATTGGGATGACATCTTTAAAAGGAATCTAACCCTACCCCTATGCCAAATCTCTAACAACGTGTACCACTAATCTGTCACATCCGGTACACATTGGGAAACCAATTACTGTATTCAAATACTGCGTTTTTGTCTTGCCTGAATAAACTTTCTTTTTCGCAGAGTTCTCTGGAACGGTAGAGTCAATTTTGATAAATTTTGGTATTAGTATCGGGTGGGTGAAAACGATCTGACTAGAATTTGGGCGCAAAAGTCCCCACACTAGTTAATGGTTAGGCAATTAGCCTCATTCTTGTCCGGCTGAATTTGTGGCGTGTGTGTTGTGTTGTCAACGCTTTTTCAAGAGCACAAGTTCACAACGTCTTGATAGCTGCGGACGGCACAAATTCCTGTAGGCGAATGCACTGCTATGATTCTTCACACCATCCACATTTAGAGTTTTTGTTCACTTTCAATTGACCTTTACTGACAGCTGTCATAACCTTGGAATGGCTTGGAACATATCTATCACATTAGCCTAATGATTGCTACAGTGCCCATCACAAAGTACCCAACTAACTCATCCTAGGCCTGTATATTAGCTATATGTACCCAACAAAACGTTTTATGTGTACCCACCCAGCACAACTCGTTCCTAGGCCTGTAGCAATGGACAGTAAAAATCCCCCTGTCTACCAGCAACCCTCGTGCTGACAGACAAAATTAACAGTCCCCCCAATATTTCAGCAGTCCAATGTCTGCAGCTCAAGGAATAATGTAAACACGAACCACTTTTTCCCTCATCAAAGAGTTAACTGGGACAGGGTTGTGGATTGCAATGGGGTAATTAATTGGCATTAATTGAAAATCTAATAACACTATGCTAACAAAAACGCACCTCCAGGCCTAGCCCGTTGCATGCTCCATCCACCCACCAAGTTTCATCCACCTGATCGCAAGGTACAGTTCAGAAGTTACGAATGAACTGACGAACAGATGGAACGAACTAACAAACGAACAGACCGGAGAGACATGATGATGGGGTGTCTGCTTACCCGCAGCTAAAAACCACCGATCGCGCAACAGGCGAGACACTTTTGGCGATCGCCTTGTATATTATGTTCAGGCGCGATAGCAAGAGTACGGATGAACCGAAGTTGTATGGCTGAATGTTTGGCCACATAGTGGAAGGATATAGAAGATGACAACGTGATCAGATTTTCGACCTAAAATATGCTAATTAAGTTGTCTTATTGAATTTATGCAAAATTCCATAGTTGGTTAGATATGAACTAAATCCAGTCCCGAAACTTTTTTAACAAAGATTTGGGTCAAATGAGTCATTCAATGGTCTAATTCGCCTAATTATGCCCCAAAATCTTGAAGTTGATTGGATTTTCAATTCATGACACCTGGTGGGTGTGGTTTTACCTTCAGTTCCAAATTTTACATGGATCAGGGCCTGGAGGTCATTCAAACATGTTAATTTGCCAGGTATGTTTGTAAGATGGTGTTGTAAAGGGCTGCAATACTGCTGACCTGACTTCTAACCACCATAGAACGTTCAGAGCGTCCTCGATACAATGCACTAATAAGAAGTGGCAACCAGCTGAATTGAGGCCTAAAGAAGTGTCACAGACCTTTAGAAGACTTATTTATTAACCTTTTCTTATATAAACTGGACTTGGTGCAATATGCAGAGTGCGTAGAAACTATCTTTGGCCACATCGAGGATAGTCAAAGGAACTAAAGAATGAAAACACACATGAAAGATCCCGTAAGTCATTAATGCTCCTTGTGATCATCTAAAGTGAATACTATGAGCATTTGTTGGCGTTGAGATACAGCACCATTGGTGACCTGCTTGTTGTTAAAGCCGTTCGCAAGATTACGCACCAAGAACTGTATGCCTGCTCACACACTCAGAAACGTATGATATATTACCTAGCACTAGTTTAATTCTTGGGTCTGCTCATACAGGCATCAGACAGAACAAGAATGCAGACCAGATCAAAATCTGAACACACCATATACTATCAGTTCATTTCTCTGTTTGTGTGATGCAAGGTACTGGCAAAGCTAATAGCCTGCCGTCTAACACCACACACTGAAAGACAGTGTGTCATTGGAAACCTATGTACTGTAGCCTAGGGCATTGGACACAGTGATTGACACAGTGTGTTGAACTGTACTCACGGAAAACATAATTTAAAAAAGACTAATTTTTAGCCCTCAAACCAGCGTTTTTTTTTTTTTTTTCTGCTGTTGAGTTATTGCTGGATCTGCATGTCATTCTATCTATCTATCTATCTATCTATCGATCTAAATATCTATCTATCTATCTATCTATCTATCTATCTGTCTGTTGTCTGTCTGTTGTCTGTCTGTCTGTCTGTCGTCTGTCTGTCACTTTTGCTTTGTTTTGGTCCTGGACGGTTGTTGACCAACTTGGACGCAAGGACCATTGACAATTGGAAATCCTCGACCGTGCCGTCAAGGTCAAGGTTCCATTGAGAGGCACGTAGGCCCATTATTAGATAGATTAGAAATGATGGATTTCATATGGTCTTGGGCAGTGCTTCTTTCTGTGTTGACACCGAAGGTCGATGCAACACCATATAGTGCCATTGAGTTAAAACAGTAAAAAATCCTGGTGAAAAGGTGTAGTTATGGGCCACCAAACCTGTCCACTTTCCACTTTCGACCCCAAAGCAATCACATTGAGTTATGCCTGTACCCCCTTATTTGGCAGGGCAGAAATACCTGCCCAACAGTAGAGGGCTGGTTGAAATACATCCATAATTCCTACCTCCCCCTCCCCCACCCCAAGTCCCTGTCTGCAAATCCGGGAGCTAGTTAGCATTGTGTGATCTGCGATACAAGGTGATACTAGCTAGGCCCACACTTTCATTCATATGTTTTCTCTGTAGTTCCTGTTTTTTGGTCACTTTATTGTTCACACTTTTAGTCCTAAAAGTAGTGGTCAGAGTAATTCATGGTCACGTAGGTCATTCAATTTTCTAATTTCCCAAAATTTTGCCAAGTGTAAACCTACTAGGCTTTTTCCTCGATTTATATCTTGTGACGACATCACAATTAGTCGCAATAAATTTGGAAGGTGTAACTGTGTCACTGCGTGTAATGCTATTATGTAATATAATCAGTGGCTGCCCCGTGCAAACATCGGGGATACAGGTTCACTTTCAGCTGCGAAGTGAAAATGTTAGGGTAAGTACGTATTCTGTAGTTACGTCATACTGATGAAGGGGAGAATTTGACTATTCCTCATAGATGATGTCACTTATTTTTACTGTCCATTTTAACACAACCAGGAGCAGGGTTTTACTTTCGATGCATCTGCACCCATGCATAAAAATCTGCTTACAAAAATTGCTAGCTCATCAAGTATGTATTTTATCAACCTTACTATTTCTTTGGGGGCCTTCCAGCAACGATCATTGAATGGAGGAGGATGTTTTGATGTTGTACCTTATGTCATCGAGCGGTCCGGGGGTCAGATCGGTACAGTCTCTGTGGACTTCGCAACCTCCCATTGACAGCGACAAGTCTACCGGTAAGATGTGGAAATATTTATCATAAAATCCTCAATGGTTGACTAATATTCAATAGAAACAGTGGCTCTCCTTTAGATCGCACCCACTTAATGCCAGTATTATGTAGTTCCCTCTCATACGAATACCTAGAGAATGGCATAGTCTACTTTAAGACTTCATTGGTAGTTACAATCATACTGTTCATCCAGTCATCCATGGCAGAATATAATGACCATGGTAAGCCATAATTCCTGTCTTGTAAGCGAATCATCCCTTCCCTTATTTGCAGTTATGTCACTTTAATCCTTCTTAGAGAAATATGTTTTCATTGAGGAAGAATGTTCAAATTGCCAAATTAAGATTGGTTGTTAATTAAAATAAATCGTTTTCAAATAGTCTATTTGTGTATTAACATGCCACATTAATAATATGTGACAATATGAATGTGATGGTTCTTATTGGCCATGTCCTCACCACATTTTTTCTCCTGTCGCCATAGTGAAAGCTTCTCTCCACACTTTTGGGTGAAAACTGCAAACCTATGTTAATATATACACATACAGATTGCATATGGTAGGGACTTTGTCATAGACCATGTATCCATGCATAAATGCTTACTGCACAGGCTCCATGCGACATGCAGATGATCTTGAAGTGGGAGAATTGTGGAGAAATCAGGAAATTGATGTGAAAAAAATGGATATGGTGGATTTGGGGTTGAAAACACAATAACTTTACCGCACCTGGATGGATGAAGCTCATAGTCGACAGTGCTTACTTGGTCAGGTAAAAGATCCGTCAACGATTCAGGAACGTCTGGGTTATCTACATTGTAATGTGTTCTGCTGTCAGAGTGGGGGGACAGCTTCATCGTACGATTGCTTTATATCGAACACATTGCTTTAATATTATCATGTTTGCTATACTTTAGGGAGAATTCCACAGCGGGGTCTTCTACAAACCATGAATATCCTCACCATCCGCTACCATACTACACCATGGAGGATCCTCTACCTAATCGTGCCTCAGGGGTGAGGTTGATGTCTCTGACTTTCCTATTGGCAGGATGGATCTAATCTAAGATGAAAGGAGCTGGGTCTTTGATCTACAGATGGCAGGGAATCTTTGTCCTAGTTCAGGTAAGTCTTTCTACTCAATGATTGCTAGAAAAAAAAGTCATTGTTTTAATTGGGGTATGAACAAAAAATCGGACCAAATCACAGCTGAGTGCCTGAAGATTATGGCATTTCAAACTTATTCAACCTCTTACTTTTGGTGTCTGTTCGGTTTAATTTTGTTTTGAACTTCTTTTCTTTCCAATAATCATAATTTCATTTAGACTGGGATTACTCATCTGAGTTCTAATAGAGATCATGATGTTCTTCTTCAGGATTATCTTTCGGATTAGTTTTATTCCGGATTCATCCCCGAGCCGATGTGACCGGATTCACCCACTCTTTCAACACTCGTCCTCACACCATTTAACTGAGTGGTTGGCACAGTTGGTAGAGCGTCGGTCTCCACCCGCGAGACCGGGGTGCGATATCCCGGCGGAGGTAATACCAAAGACTTTGAAAAATGGTTACCTGTTGCCTCATTGCTGGACGCTCAGGCAACCAGGTCGGCGTGTGTGTGATTCCCCCACCTCCACATTTAGGGTACCACCAAAGAGGCGTTGCCTCCTTCTGTGTACCTGGTGAGGATCTGCAGCGACAATAGGGCAGTCTCCAGGCGGCATCCTTGCTGGGCCTTGAATATATCAATCCTCTGTCGCCAGTGTAATGTAAAAAATATAGAAAAATCCTGCCATCTTGCTTGATTTTGGATTCATCCCTCCAAAGACAACCTTCGGATTCCTTTTTTTTTCACCTTTTTTCTCCTCCACCTGCCTTTCATGTCATCTTGGGTCATCCTCGCTCTCTTGATTCATCCACATTAACTCCGGGTGTTTCCAGCAATGATCACCAATCCCCTTCTAGGCATATGCTCATACTATTGCACTTGTATATGTCAGTGATTCAGCTGTAATAAGGCCATTCGATTATGCCCTGTTTAGTTATAAAAATGTCAAGTCCCAAGCAGAACACTGCAGCAGTTGCATGAGACAAATTGTTTCAAACATATAGGGGACCAATCCTTGTGAGTACGTTTTAACTTCACAATTGTTTTCTTGGGACCCCAGTTTTAAAGTCGGAGGGGGGGGGGGGGGGGGGGTGGTGGTCATTCTGGCTCATTTATGAGTGAGGGACAAATTCAGCTGATAATTTTGACATGGACAAGGCACCAAATATGTGTGGACACCTTCCCTTTAAAAAATGCCAAAAATTCTGCTGTAGGTTTTGTGTCAGATATCTTGATTATTAGGCTCCAATGGAGTAGGGAGTCTGGGCTTGAATACATCAACGGAATACATTGAAAAACATTTCAGGATGTACTCACATAAATACTCAAGGTCTTTCCTCTACTCGCTCCACAAATGTACAAAGGAAAGACTTGATGGTGCCAACATTCCGGGCTTGGAAGACACACCTTCCACGTTTGTCCAGGCAGATTCATGTCAAATATTGCTGAGACATATTCCTGCTTCTCTTTTATTGGCTATATCATCTCTAGTCTAGTCAGCAAATAGGGCCACAGTGGTTGAATTTTAGGATTTTCTTTTGGAAATTTGGACATTGAATTGTATTGTATGATAACTGCAAGCAAGTAATGATAGATGATTGGGGAGAGTTCTGTGTGCAGATTTTATACGGCAGGGGGTGATAACCAGTGCTCTTGCCTGTGTGCTGCACCAGTGCTGCTTAGTTTATTTCATTTTTAGTGTGTTCATTCAGTCCACAACATTCTGAGCCTTATGACAGTCTCAAGCCATGTCATGCAAGTCAGATCATCTGGAAACAAAAGAATGAATCATTGCTATCGGTTATTTTTATCTGTACCTGGATTGCTTGGTATTATTATTATTTTTATTCTTGAACAATCAAACAGAATTAATGGGCTATTAGTCAGACATCAGCCAGTCATGCTGCCTCCTTGTTTGGTAATTTGAATGCCGCCACTGATCTGATCAAATTAATCTGATGGCATGAAGCTGGCTCCACATCCTGCCTGAATACTTTGCCCAACATGAGTTCTGTTTCGTTGTAAGCATGATCTATTCAGGCTAATTCCCTCCATTAATTATACTCTCCTCAGGACAATCGAACCAGATGGGGCAAACCGGGACGGTGCCTAAAGGATGATAGGGGCCAGTATGTATCCTTGCTGGGCCAATCAGGGTGTAGGTTACTCCGGGGAAAGAAAGAAGAGGAAAAGCACCAGAATCTACAGAGTACGACAGGGATGGAGGTCTTCTTGGGTAAGATAATTGCTATTAGTTGTCTATCAACAAAAATATTGTAATTCAACAGTTGGATGTTAGATTGAAGAACTTACACAGCCCTGTTTTGTCTCCCTGACCAAAGTCAGAAAGAAAAGATTGGAGCGTCACTTTGGCGTGTGTGTGTGTGTATGCCCACACTTTCTCGTTAGCAGGATTTCACACAAACCGTTAGGCCGATTATGACAAAATTTTGTGGGTAGCACTGGGGATTGGGAGTACACAATCTGAGTAGATTTTGGGCAGCGAACTCATAGTGGGATATTTAGCTCATTTTATGTAATTATTGTATTAAGCTCGTTAGCAAGATACACAAGAACCGTATGTGCTACAATGATTTAGTGGCTTGTAGACTAGATGACAGGTAGATGAACTGATTAGATTTTCACCTAAAATATGCTGATAAGTGGTCTTTCTATTGCATAATTTTGCAAATTTTTCAAGTTGGTAAGATTTTCACGAAACTTGGTGGCTGTGGGCTACCATGTTCCCGAGAAATTTAAAGTGGTAGCTGGGTCACTGGAGATCATTTATGTGTTCTAATTTGCATACCTATTTTGCAATTTTGAAAAAAAAAAAAGGGGGGGTTTTTTTTGTTTTTTTGGGGGGATTTCAAAAACATGGTAGATGTGATCCACATTGATCCGGTTCATTTTAAAGGTTACGCGTGGGGTCAGTTAGAGCGTCATTGTATGTGCCTCAAATTGCATTTATTTTTTCCAAATTTCCATCTTGGTAAGATTTCACCAAACTAAGTAGGTATGGTCCGTTATCATTTCTGGATCGGATGTGTTTGATGTTAATGAAATTGATGAATTCCATATATAATAGCTTCTGTTAGAATAAGCAGCACTGAGGCCGGTAAACCATAGCTCCTGTGACAATTTACTGCTGTTATAATCTGTATGTGCCTACTTTGCATATTTATGCCAATTTCCAACTTGCCTAAAATTTTGCCAAACTCAGTAGGTATGGTCTGTTGTCTGTTAACATTTTCTGAATCGATGTGTAAATTGATGTTCAAGAATTTGATTGAATTCCATATATAATAGCTTCTGTTAGAATAAGCACGGAGGAACGAGTTAACCATAGTCCGTGACAATTTTTACTGCTGTTATAAGCTCATTGTATGTGCCTAATTTGCATAATTTATTCCAATTTCCAACTTGCTAAGAAGAATTTTGCCCCCAAACTCAGTAGGTATGGTCTGTTAACATTTTCTCTGATCTGATGTGTAAATTGATTGTCAAGAATTTGATTGAATTCCAACATTTAATAGCTTCTGTTATAATAATGCACTGAGGGGAACGAGTGAACCATCGCTCCTGTGACAATTTTACTAACTGCTGTTATAGCTCAAAATTGTATGTTTCCTCATTTTGCATAAGATATTCCAATTTCCAACTTTGCAAGAATTTCGCCAAACTCAGTAGGTAATGGTCCGTTAACCTTCTGAATCTGATGGTAAAATTGATGTTCAACAAGAATTTGATTGAATTCCAACATTTAATAGCTTCTGTTAGAAATGAAGCACTGAGGAGAGTAAAAAAACCATAGCTACTGTGATAATTTTACTGCTGTTAGAAGCTGCCTGACAACCAACCCTCTCCTTACCCACCAATTTGGTTAGTTGAATTTCTTTCCTCTCTGCTATAACCTGAGGATGCGTGCCCAACACCAACACCCCCCTCCCCCCCCTCCTCCGCGGCGCGGGCCGGCGGACAGGAACCGGTGCGTAGGGGTTCAAATTTGGGTATTTATGGGAGAGGAGTGGAAGTGGGTATGAAGTGGCGCGGAAAAACGAACAATTAAGGGACTTTTGTATTAGATCAACCTATTGGTCAGGTTCTTTTAGGAATCTCAGGAGTTTTTATGTGTTTATTTTGTGAAAATATGTGGTGATATTCGTTTGACATGACCATTGTCTGCATGAACTAGTTGGTTGTTCGTGTAGTGAATGATAGAACCCACCGATCGTGCAAAACCAAGCAAGATACTTTTTGGTTATCGCCTTTTATAGATATTGAAAACTGGGGGGGTGTGCTGTGAACTGCGGTGGGGTCCTCTGAGTTACTTCTACATAACTTCTAATAACCAGTTAAAGGTCTTCTCGTGGTAGAATGATTGCTAATTAGTGTTTCATGAACAGGAATCTGCAAATCTTGACGTGAATTTTGTGTAAGCCAAAGTTTGGTAATAGAACATACAAAACTGACACAGCTCTGTTTTCATATTTAACACTGCTCTCACAGATTTTTAATTAGCAGTCATCATTTTATCATAGTGAAAATAGCCTTGAAGGGTAGTTACCGGGCCCACCCCCCGAATAATCAATTGAAGTCTGCATGTCAGTTGGGTGGAAAAAAAAACAGTTGCAAGTCCCCCTCCTATTACAATTACAGCAGGGGGAATACCTAACCCATTCTAGTCCTTGTCGTGAGGTCATATGGCAGTTTGAAACATCCTGTCTTCATTGTTTGTTGGTATCCCTTTTCGTCAGCAAGCCCCCTCAACCTCCCCTCTCGCTACTGTTTTGTGAAGATTATTATTGGGTGCTCGGAAATACTATAGATGGGTGAAAGATGGGGGGACGATGGATAATTGAGGAAGAGAAAATGCAGAAAGAACTTTCCAATAATTTGTAAAAACCTGGTCCCTTTTGAATGCACATCCTTTGCTTGAACGTTGTTTGGAATACCTAGACCTTTTTGGGGCATAGTGGACATTGGGAACCCCTAACATCCAAGTTTGACAAACTCATTGGTGAAAATATAGACTGGTGGTGGTATTTCACACTTTCCCAGCTGGCTGTCTTTATCGTTCCTCTGATTTGAAGTTGTCCAGGCTGACTTTACTAGTATAAGTGGTGTCGGTGCATGGGCCAGTGTCGCCTCTCTCCACCATTTGTGACACAACTGTACCTACCTATGCCAATCAGAGGCTTAACTTTCACCCTGTTGTTTTCCCATGGAGCTGTCATATAACTTGAGAGGCAATAGAGTGTCAAATTCTAAAACTATTGGATATAAAGGAATTTCTCCGGGCGCGTTACACTGAAGTGAATTTACCCCCCCCCAAAAAAACTATGTTTTATTCACCATATCGACATAGCATGGTCTGGTCCAGTATAGGGTGTATTGTTGGATTGCAGTGTTTGTCTTTTTGTCAACACTCCTCCACTAGCCTATATGCATTTATTACTTGGTGGTCCCCAAGCTACTGGAGTTTACAAGCATGCAGTATGGTTTTGCTAGGGATATGTTGGGTTCCCTGGCAGGTCCTGGTAACACCATATCTACTCCAGGGGATGAGGGTCTTTCTTCCCCTCCGGGACTTCTTTCTTCATTCTGCAAGACGAAAATGTTTCTTTTGACCTTTGTCCCATGTTCAGGACATAAATAATACGGGGGCCAGCTGTGGCGCTTCCTGACCCGAGGAACTGACGTCTAACCGCCTGATAGGCCAACAGTTCGATCATCAGAATCAGTGTCACTGACTCTCTGGTCTACCTGTGGAATGGCATCTGGTGTTTTTGTGGCTAGCAATACCTTCCCTACCACTTGCGGTTGTGCTATCGAGACGTTCCTGATTGGCGGTGATCATTACGGGTCGCTCTGAGCAACTCCTACAACAAACACGCAGCAAGCTCGATACAACTCAGGTGAGATAGATTGACTGACAAAATGCGTAGAATAGCCCTGAAAAGCCCTGAACCTTTGACTGTGATCTCACTAGCAGTCCATATTCTGTGTGACTGGTTGTGCCCATTCCCATATCTGGGTTAGTACTAGCTATTAGCCTTGAACCCTGTGACTGTGATCTCACAGCATTCATATTCTGCTGTGACTGGTGTGCCATTTCCCATACCTGGGGTTCTTAATATGCTACTAAGCCTTAACCCCTGTGACTGTGATCTCAATGAGAAGTCTATTCTGTGTGACTGGTGTGCCCATTCCCATAGCTGGGGTTAGTATTAGGCTACTAGCCTTAAACCCTGTGACTGTGATCTCACTAGTATTAGATTTTTTCAGGGGACTTACAACCATTTTGCGCTTACTGTGGCATTCTAAGGTTACTAATTATCTTTCATTCATTCCGCAACTGTTCTTGATAGAACATATTCCTTTACGTTTATACTTAGTTTGAGCTATTGTCTGCTAATCCTCCTCGTTCTCCTGCTGCTCCTTTTACGTTGACTGTTTTCTCTCTGTGCCTGTCCAGATTAAGATCTCCCTCTGGCAGAAATGGCGTCCCTGAATGCAACATCAACGCTGAATACGCTGGGAGCTACTGAGATGGAGGCGGTAACCATAGGAACCAGTCCATTTCCCTGGTCGTCCCAACAGCGTTAATGATGTCAGTATAACTGCAAGGAAAATGATTGGTCAAATCATAAAAGAATGGTGTCGGTTATGTTGGGACTGGAGAACACCTGGTCCTGTAAATCCGAAACACCATCTTCCTTACGGTATCTGGTGAAGTGATTTTAGGCTGGCCTAAGAGTGTCTGAAGATGCATGTTCATATTGGAAATTGTGGGCGCATAATTTTGAAGAAAAATGAAGATTTGTGGAACGCATGATCCAAACTTGTGAATTCGGAATGAATTCTTAGAGTCTCCCCGATTCCAGTACAACATGTTGTCCCTAGTTTGACTTGCCTTCATGTAAGTAAAGGGACCTGCATAGCTACTTGCATCTTTTGTAGGGCATCAGGGGGTTAACATTTTGGCCCTGGACTCCATGAACAAGCTGCGTCAATGAGAGTTACAAATCCTTTGCCACACTTTTTGCGACTGTCCCAA
>JAODTK010000506.1:0-13179 GCA_026419785.1 Sclerodactyla briareus
CCTATGTCAAAGCATAACTACTTAAAATTTACCCTCCTAATTACCTTTGACCTAATTTTTTTAGCACTCCATCCTACTTACCATGGTCATTGATAAATTAATGGCCAACTTAAGTCCTCTGATTTCTATTTCGTGTGAGAAGTTCGCTTGACCCACTCAAACACAATGAACAAAATGGGCCAACTTTCATGATAATCCAATTTTTATTACAGAGGGAAGCTAATATTAATGACAAATTTTCATGATATTCAAATCTATCCGTAGGATAGAAAGAAGCCTGTGAAACGCTTAAACAGAATGGCTGAAAATTGACCCTAGATGACTTGACCAGAATTCTGGAACTCACCATACTATAGGTCAATGGTAATACTAGCTATAACTACCATGTCCATCCAATTTAATCTTTGGAAAGAGAAGTATTGTGTTCATAGACCCTCCGAATGGGACTGTTTTGGCCAAAATGGACCCCTAGATGACCTTGGTTGTTTGGAATCGCTGGAAAACCTGTATGTAGCATGCAAGGGCGCAGCCGCTATGGGGGGTACAGGGGGTCATGACCCCCCCCCCAACTTTTGAGAAAGCCCCATCTCCATACCTAATGATTTTTTACACACAAAATGTTTACTACACTTGCTTCGGACCAACCCCCCAAATTGCTCTTGACCCACCCCCCCCCCCAACTTCAAATTTTGGGGGGGGATTTTTATTATATTTTTACCATTGGTCAATTATACTACTGACCAACTTTTATAATCATCTGGTTTTTCAAACATGAGATATGAATTATCTGCTCAATTTCATTGTTCAGAGCATGACTTTGTGGAGGGAAGTGCACATTTTTAAAACATATTCAATTTGGCGAGATGGGAACAATTTCTAGAGGAGGTAGGCGCCCGATGGTGGTGCATTTCATAACGCAACCGGCTAGGGCCACCCTTGCTCATGTTCCATCAAGGTCCATCAAGTTCCATCCAACCATTATATCATGTCTCCTTTCCAGCCACAAGCTAACCCATGCTGTAGGAATTATCTAATTTTTTGACTGATACAAAAACGTACATTAGATTTTTTTTTTTGGAAACAATAGTATTTGTCAGAATTTGTAATAATATTTGTGGGATGGTTCCCTTTACGAAACATTAAACATTTGTTGCACTTGCCGCCTCTTTAAAAATTCACAGACTTATCGGACACTATTTGCTCCAAGAATAGAAATGATTTGAGTGTTGTAATTTGACTGAATTCATTCTCGTAAATGCGGTATCGAACAATGCCATCATTCTCAATATCATTGATGGTGCTTATTTTCCGAATATTTCCAAGGCTTGAATGGAACTTTAAACCCTATGGGGTATGAATAACTTGAGAAGTGAACACCAGCTAAAAACTAATTCCTAAACTTCAGCACTGACCCTCCGCCAATTTTTGGTTTCAGAACCTCCAAAACTCACCTAGTCAAAACACTACATGAGGCAAGCAAAATTTTGGGGGTCTCATGAAAAATGTCTGCAAAACTTCAAACTATGTTAGTCCCAATGTTCTTCTCTGAATTTTTCTATGTCCAACTATTAAGCAAGATGACTGCTCTCTGAACTGCCTCTTGCGTATGACATCAACCTTTAGTGCATCACTTCTAATGAAAGAATCATCAGGATATTGGGCGAGTCGGAAGATGCTATGGCACAAGATTCTTTGAGGTGGCTTGAGGTTGGGTCAAATTTCCCCGCAGTAAAACTGCGTTTCCATGCACGCGGGCGGGCTGACGGGCGGGCGGGCGTTTTGGAATACTCTTTTCCATGCACGCGGGCGGGCGGGCGTTTTCTCTCGAGTCACGCACTATCCCACTTTTCGCGTGTATATGCGCTATATAAGAACCGATGTAGCCTACTATTAGTTATTTGTTATTATTATTATTGTTATTACTGTTTAGTATTGTTATTAGTGTTATTAATGTCATTAATTCTGTTATTATTATTGTTGTTGGTTGTTGTCGTTGTCCTTGTCGTGCCGTTGTTGTTGTTGTTGTTGTTGCCGTTTTGTCCTTTGTCGTCGTTGTTGTCGTCGTTGTCGTTGTTGTTGTTGTTGGTTTTGTCATTGTCGTTGTTGTCGTTGACGTTTGTTGTCAAACACACCGACGCATATAGTGTTTAAACCTAAACACCGGTGTTATTTTCTGCAAAACAATTGTTCTGAATGTCAACGCTTACGGACTACCCACCATATTTAAACTTCACAATTGAAGGTTTTTTGGAATTTTAATAGCACATAACTTGACATATCATGGGTTTATTTTGTTATTAAACATGTAAATATGTGTTCAAAAAGGTGTCTAGCCGTTTTTTTGATTTTTTGTGAATATAGACACAATCGTGTATAAAATCTCTCCCTAGTGTTGAACAGTTATGAATTTTGTTCGGAACATTATTTGAACCTAAAACTATCCTCTACTTACATTATTCCGGCTTCAAGCCGGTAAGATTGCACTTAGGGAAATCCCGTGGATTGATTGCGAAATACCACGCGGACACAGCGGGCGGGCGGGAAGCTGAAAAAAATCGCTACTGACCGATTCGAGAAAACGCCCGCACGCCCCGCCCGCCGCCAGCCCGCGTTGCCATGGAAACGCGGCTTTAGGTTTTGTATAAAGGCTCTAGCTGTAACAGATACGGCTGAATAGTTAGCATTGCCGGCAGACCTGTTATCAAAACCTGGGTGTGATTTCTGCTCAGATCATCAATAACTCTCTGAGTCAAATACATTATACTCAACATTTTCAATTGACACATTTAAGATCTACAGGAATCGTGTTGTGTTGTGAGCATGCGCGCAAGCCACGAGAATCTTGACAAAGACCTGAATTGATAAGGCTCATACTTCACATTCCCATTCATATGAGTACATGATCTGTCTTTTCAATGATCAGGTCAAAGGTCATTTGAGGCAAAAGAGGGTAATAACAGTCTGACAAACTAGCAAACAAACACAATCTTCTGAATAGAGGATAACAACCCCATTATTGATTATAGTGGTCAGGGTCATCTATTTCTGGAGAAAAATTTTAGTTAAAAAATGTGTACGACCAAATTCTATATTAGCTGTAAGTAAAAAATGCATAAATTTGACTAGTTTGACTAATTTGCCAGATAGTGAAGCTACCAAGTGTGCTACTATGTTTTCTGTATAATATTAATAGGGCCTATAATGCATATAGATTGTTTGAAGGTTAAGTCAGAGGTCATTTGAGGTCCAAAAAATTTGCACCTCATGCCTAGGGGGTACAAGGGACAGGACCAAGTTCCCGTGTTGGGGGGCCAGGTTCCAATCCAAGAATCTGGAAGCCAAAGTGGTGCATTCCTAAGAAACCATGGATCATCCATTTTGAATTGCCTTGTTTTTCTCCACCACTGTCTGAGTCAATGACTAAGCGCGGAAACTCTAACCCGTTAGAATAGCAGCTCTTTCCAGTGGGGAGGGGGCACATTTGGGGGCCTAACTATTCCTAGGGGGGCATTGTAAACACTATGTGAGGCAGAGCGGCCACCAACCATGGTGTTAGAGTGTAGCATGTAGGCTATACAAGGAAATTTAGCCTCCCAGATAACAGGGAGGAAAGGCCTTTACTGACATTATTTTGAGGAGCTGATTGCAGTTGCCTAAGCACCACCAGTCTTGAAATGAAAATAGCAAATCATGTCAGGTTCATTCAGGTTTATAAAACTGCCCAAATCAATAAATTCCTTGCAAATTCTGTTCGTAGGTTAACTATATTACGATGAAAAACTAGTAGGCACTATATAATATTGCGCAGCCGAGCGAATGTGTTTTTGACAAAACTTTTTTTCTTTTTTCTGAAGGGGGGGGGGGAAGGGGGGTAAACACAAACCAGCTTCAAATTGCTTGTATCCCTGCTCAAATTCGACTATTTTCTACCATAATATAGTCACTTCCAGGTGGTCAAGTGTTTTATCATCCAAGCTTGATGCGCTGCCTTTAATATCAGTCTTAGTGAATTCTTAGGGGATGAAGTTTTTTTTTATGGGATTTATACCGCAGCAGAGGATCATTCTGATCAAGGCCCAGCAAGGGTGCAGACCGGGATACTGCACCTATGGGCAGCTGCGAATCCCCACCACGTACACGGAAATAAGCAATGCCTCTTTGGCGGTACCTCAATGTGGGGGTGGGGGACTCACACGCAGACCGGCAATGCAAATGCCTACCCCTCATTGTTCCTGCCTCCAATCCATTGGTGCCGAGCGTTCAAGGGAGAATCGAAGGCAACAGGTACCATTCTTAGAGTCTTAGTATGAACCTACCGGGATATTGAACCCCGGGCCCGGGTGGAAGGCCGACGCTCTACAACTGTGCCAACACTCGGTCAAATCCAAAAAATTTGACCAAGCGGTGAGGGGTGACATCAGTGGCGTAGATTTTTTCTAGCTGTGAGGGGGATGATGGTAGGAACACTACTCTAGGCAGAGCGCCCACGATGGTTGCTGTTGTGTAGGTACCTGGAATTTTTGAATTTCCATTAACCTTCAAATGGCCGGATAGAGGCACTTGCCCGCATTTGAGCTGCATTAAACCAAGTCTGAATTGTATCGATGACCTCCTCTATGACAGAATTTTCAAACGAACATCTAAAAAAGAGCAACAAGCAAACACATTAAACAGCTGTGAGAAAGTAACAACATCCTTCCTGCGGGAAATTTCCAGATTCCATGACAAAAACTTGTCATGATATTTCAAAACTTCTCAGGCCGGATTTTTATTGATGAAATTCATGACTTTCAAGGTTTTCAATGACCGCAGGAACCCTGTTTGAAAGATTTTAATATTCGAAACTTGGACATGAAATATCCTCAAACACTCCAGTGGAGGAGTATACTATGTTTTTTGCTGAATTGTTTGGAAAAGCAAATGTGTCATGTATTTATGAACAGTAATAACAATTATTTTGGGCACTAGACCACTGTGAAAAACAGTTCACATTTCCTGTAGCATACACGTAGTAGTACATTAAGTCATCGAGAATGTATGGCTGGGGTAGGCATCGCTTCCACGGCTTTAGTACGTACTACTGGAGGGTTTTTTTTGTTGGGAATGGCAACACCAACGTCCAAGAGGCGTCGAATTATTCTCTCCCTTTTCATGAGTATTTTGCTCTTCCAGTTTCGTCATTATTCCATTGCTCTGTGAGTGGTGTGTTCTGTGTTCGTGTTTTTGTGTTTGAGCTTTTAAGTTATCTTCAGCGTGAGTTGCTTCCTTTTTGGGCTATTTTGATTAGCGCCACTCGTTCCCTCATAGCAAAGGCCTAGCTTTTCTGGCTTCCGTTACCTGAGTGTAATTAGCTGTCATAGCGTATGCAAGTACCTTGGTGTGTATGTCAGCTGTGGTGGAGTGGTGAGTGTGCTATTGTATTGCGTAAGCCTATTGTCAGTTTTATCCCTGGTTTGTTCGCTCCGGGGCCGTGTGCAGGTAGCCTCTGGCATTCTTTTGTCTACAGTATTGATTTTTTTCCACTCAGTGCCGTTAGTGCGCGTGCTACTGAGTGTGGTGTTTTTCTATCTGGATTTCGGTCGTGTTTAGTGTAGGCCTATATTAGTGTCTCGTTGATCCATTTTGACTGTTAATTGTATTCGTATTCGTAAGTGCGACCGTGGTCGAAATAAAGCGTGAGAAAACTAGTGTTGTGAGTGTTTTCATTTTACTCTTTTTTTTCTTTATTATGCATCAGTATTTTTCACGGGTAGGCCCCCTACTTATTTCATTTTCTGTTTTTGTCTTCTATTTTATTTGCTGTTAGGAGGGAAGGATAGGTGCTAGGCCTGTCAGGGTTGTGAATTGGGATCGAGTATCTGAAGTTGGGGGTGAGTTTTAAGGGGTGTGAGCTTCGAGGGACAATAAGGCGGACAGGTATATTTATAGATGTAGAGGTCATAGACTAGCCGAGCTTGAGCGAGGCTTGGGGGCACGTGGTGTCAGTGGAAAGAGGTTAGGAGGGGTGCTGCTGCTGCCGATACAACGGAAGTTAGTGGTTGATCTGGCCTTGACACGGAAGAGTTTTAGTTGCTGGCACGGGAGGGAGGCGGTGGCAGGGGGGTCGGTTGGATGGAGTTGGGGCGGGGGAGGGGGAGGTAAGAGAAGGGGCGACAGTCAGAGCCGGTGGTTACAGTCGCCAGTGGATGGGAGAGGAAGGTGGATTGGGGGAGAGTAAGGTAAAAGGGAGTGTTGATGGTGGGGGGATTCGATTGTCCGGTATGTGGACAGGGAATTTAGTCGCGTGGATAAGCTGAGGCGTACGCGCGTTTGTTGTCTTACGGCGAGCTTGGGTAGAGGATATTAGTGGAGGGTAAACAGGATAGTGGGGGGATGAGGAGGGTGGTGAGTTGTCGAGATAGGCACTAATAATATCCGGGGGCGGTGACAGTCAGGAAATCATAAGATCCGATCCGTGACTGTGTGCAGGCGGTCCACTAGGTCGAAAGTAGCGACACTTTGTGGCATTTACTAGGTTGACGGTCGCGTTGCTGGTAGGGACGGATAGCGAGGTCTCAATAGGTGGTTAAATTTAGAGTGTGCTGGGGTGGGCGTTCAGTTTGTGGACTGTTTCGTGTTTGGGGAAGGAGGGAATCTTTTTGCTTAGGATGTCTTCACCTTAATGGGGCGGGGGCTTAGTGTTAGGCAAGTTGGTCATTCTGAGTGTGAAGGTTGTTAAACTAAATTTGGGAGCGAGGAGGGTGGTTTCAGGGTCGTAGGCTTAATGGCAGGTTGTAAATGGTAAGCATCGCAGTGGGACGTCTGGCGAGGTCAACAGGACCAGCTGTCTGTTTCTGTGCTAATGTTTCAAAGTATCAGGAACAAGTTGATGAGTTGCAAGATTTTAGGACAGGAAGACAAAGATGACGTCACTGTATTACAGAGTCGTGGTTTGGAAACCCAGGATATTTCCACAGCCGAAGGTCACCGTCCGGTTTTGGTTGTTATAGGCAAGATAGGATAGATACTCCGTGGCATGGTGGTGGGAGTTTTGTTGTATGTGCAGTCGGACTTGAAGAGTGAGAAGGCCGATATTTGTGTAAGTTTTGTCAACTCGGATTTTTGGTGGAAATTCCGTCTAAATCATCTGGTATTCCCAGTTCTTTATAGTTGGCGTTGTGTAACGTTCTCCAATAGTCTGAAGACAACAACTCTTTTTCTTTCCGACATGCTTTTTCGACGTTTATGGGAAGAGACAAATTATTCTGGTGATTTCAATTATCAGATATTTCTTGGTATAATGGTACGAGTGGCTGTCATGGATCTCGCTTTTTCAATGTCACGCAGGATTGTGTCCTTTCTCAGCATGTACCTTTTCCTACCAGAAAGCATAATATTTGGATTTAGTTTTGAGCAGTGATCCAGAGTCTGTAGATAAGGTAGAGAGCGTGGGTAAGCTCGGTGCAAGGGATCACAATATTTTAGCTTTCAAGTGTCTTGTTCTGTCAATATCCCTCAGAGTGTAGAGCTGTTCCTTGTTTCCGAAGGCCGATGTGGATGGCATTTCCAGGTTATTTAGCAAATGTAGATTGGCATAAATTGGTAGAAAGTACGAATGCTGGTGACTCTTGGAATGGTTCATTGAAAGGGTAACGAGGTAGAAAGTACGTTCCTGAGGAAACGTCGCAGTAAGAAAAAGACGGCCTTCTTGGATGAAAAAGGGGGAAGTTTTTTGGCCATCAAACGTAAGGACACTGGCGCCTTACGTTATTCTTGGTCGGTGTTGATTAGAGCATTCAAAGTTCAGCAAAAGCATTTCCAGCGTTTATGTTTATGGTGCTAACTTGATTTCGAGAGGCAGATTGCCTCTAGTATTAAGGAGAATCCTCGTGCATGTTTCTCTTATATGAGGGGAAGCAGAAAGTCAAGGACAAATTGGTCCTTTGATAGATTCCAACTCGGGTAGTACCATCAGCGATAGCCAAGAGGGGCGCTAAGTTCTCAATAATTACTTTCGTCTGTTTTTACTAATGAGAACTTGGATAATTTTTGTTACCTAGTTGTCGGGGGGGTTTCTAGCAGAGTATTGGAATTATGGTGTTTGTCTGGTTAGTAAGGAGAAACTGCAGAAGCTCAAAAGTGATAAAACTCCTGTGTCCGGACGGAAAGTTATCCCTTCTTACTAAATCCTTGCGACGAGTTGTCCTTCAATAGTATTATTTCAAAAGACTCTACAAGAGGTATTGTTCGGAGTGATTGGAGGAGAGCAAATGTTCTCCTATTTTCAAGAAAGTTAACGGTCTCTTCCTTGTATTACAGGCCAGTCAGTCCTACTATTTTTGTCTGCAAGGTAATGGAATCACATCGGGATCCTTATGGTTGATTATTCAAATGAGCATAGTCTGATTAGACATTCTCAGCATCGTTAGGAAGAATCGTTCGTGTTTGACTAATCTCTGGAATTTATGGAAGATGTTACTGTTCTTGTTGGAACAACGGCAAGCGTTGATTAATTCCTGACCTTTCAGAAAGCTTTTGACAAGTTTCCCCATGAGCGTCTCTACCTCAAGTTGGAGAGCTTTTGGGTATTGAGGGGAATGTCCACAAGTGGAATCGTTCGAGTGGCTTCATAATAGGGAAAACGAAGTTGTCATTAATGGGCGGTCGTCTTATTGGCAAAAGGTCAATAGTGGTGTTCCCCAGGAATCGGTTCTTGGGCGCGCCTGTTTCTGGCGTCGATTGACGATCTTGAAGGTTTGTTGATTCAGGGGTTAAGAAGTTCGCAGACGAAATAAGTTGTAATGGGAGGTCGGTTCGAATGATGATGTGCTATTGTTCAAAGGGAAATCTGGATATAATTGCCCAAATGGTATTCTTCCGATGGCAAAATGTTTGTCAATGTCGACAAGTGCAAAAGATGCATGTTGGTTTACAATAGCAACGCTTACTTCAAGTGACTGCCGAAATATTCAGGAAGGTGATTCAGCAAAAGATCTGGGGTTGGTTTGGATTCTTCTTGAAACTTCCAAGCGTGTGACGAAGCTGCTAGAAGAGGTAATGGATTCTTGGCTTGATTAGACGTCACTTCAGTTCCTTGATAATGATATTGTTGTCAGGCTGTTTAAGCAACTGGTTGAGACCGCACCTAGATATTCGTACAAGTGTGAATCCCTACTTTGCAAAAGACAAGCATGTAATTGAAAACGTTCAGCGTTAGGGGCCAACTAGAAGGATGCACTGTCTGAACAGTTATCTTACGAGGGACAGGATTAGGCGAGGTATCGGTCTAACTACCATGGAGCGAGGCGGATTCGGGGTGACTTGATTCAGGTTTTCAAAATTGTCCCTGGACTCGATGGCTCTGTCCTTCCACTACTTCTTTGACTTTTCCAATGTTACTGCAATAGAGGCCACGTCTCAAGCTTAGTGGCAAACGCTGCAGAATGGACATTCGTAAATATTTATTCTCGCAGAGCGTGGGATCAGTGCGTGGAATTGTCTTCCTGAAAATGTTGTTTGCTTAGAATGGGAAGCGTTCAAGAACAGTCTTGTTTATTTTTCAGGAATCAAGGGCTATTATTTAGTTCGAGTTTTGGTTCCATTTTTCTTCCTGGGGTGTGGTTGGCTTCGGGGTCGTTTATGAGGAATCTGTCCTTCCGGACCCTTATTCCCTAAACTAAACTAAACTAAAATAAAGCCTGCGTTCACAACTCAGGGCCTAGGCTGTTTTTTTTAGGCATGCGCAAGAGACCAACATTTTGTTTCAACTGCAGTTTCACAAGCTTGCATTCTCAACTTAATATACCCAAAAGACCAATATTGTAGTTTCGCAAAATTATCATTCCCCATATGGTTTCTTTGGGCAGGGGGGAATTATAAAAATTTTTTTTTTTTTTTTCTCTTATTTTTTTTTAATTTTCTCTTTTTTTTTTTTTTTCCCAAAATCCTCAGGACTCTCCATAAATGCCTTCAAGCAAGTGTCAAGTGTTTGTCTGTGTATCAAGTTACCACTCGAAGATTATAAATAATCCTGCGATTTTCTGTAGTAATGTACGCAGGTGTACAATATAAAATAAGACACCAAAATGAGCCTGAGTGGCAACACTTCTGTTTACAAAACTCTGTTTCAAAAACAAGACAGGGCGGGGAAAAAAACAGGTGGGATTGTCACCCAATTATTACAGTCAAATTAGTTTGTAGTATAACTTTATATAATGAAATTTTAACATATGTAGTGGTTGGAATGTTCTTGCACTGATGTTTTTGAAGGTATGGGGCTGTGTATGGAGGGAGAAGAGAGTTGGAGGCATGAGGGACGGATTTTGTCCACTTCCAATGGGAAGTGTGCTACAGTAAAAAGTCTTCTGATACGTGACTACGATGGGGCTTACAATTTCCAGGCTGGAGTCGCACTCTGTTAAAATCACAGGCGCTATCGTACTAGTAACGTTGACCTATACCCATGGCCTAGAACAGTAGAAGTACTTTAACCAGACCTAGCTATGGGTCTAGTCTAGTTAACAAACCCCTGTTGCAAAAATGTCTAGCCTAATTTACTGTTTATTATATGGGGCCTAATACCAATAGTAATACCTCTTCTATGCGAATGTAGAATTTGGTTTTTGCATATGAGTTGTGGAAAATTGGGATGCATTAATTATCGACTAATGTCGTATCAATTTAAACAACAGCAACAATTTGATTGTAAAAGAGAAAGAAAGCTATTTAAGAAAAAGGGGGGGGGGAAAAAACTTATTTCTGTTTTGTTTGAAGTAGTTCCGGAGAGGAGTCGTTCTTTACCAAAACCTACCTACGGAACTCGTCCCGCCGAGAGCAAAGAATGTATGCTACGCCGATAGATCGAAGTAGCTAGCTAAACGCGTCCGGTACGCGAGACTGAGATGTGGACTCCAGCAGTTGGCGGCCGGAGAGCACTGTACGGCCAATTAGCTGGTTAAAATCGATTTACTATTTGATCCAATGTATATATACGTAGCAAGTTATTCAGTTGACTTCGTTTGTATTCTCTCACGACTCCATTCTTGTGACCTACAAGTACACACCCTATATGCGATTATCGAGGTAAATGTCGGCAGGAAAATAAATGAAAAATTCCAATCAGTGGCTTCCTTTCAAGGACCGTTATCTGAAACCCTACAGAAGTTATCGGTGGCGGTATACAATTTTCAATGAATTGTAACTTGAGGACGTGATTGTTTGAAAGTTTTGAAAGTGTTTTTTTTCTCTCGAAAAGGAGGGTAAACACGTCAAAGGAAAGGATTGAATGAATTGGTAAAATGATGGAAGGTAGGGGGGTCTAGTGGAAGGAATTAGGCTTCTTTGTCGGAATGTGTGTGGTGATAACAAATGTGTCCCGCGGCCAGAAATTTTTGGCCAAATTTCAAATAGTCTGTACAAATATGCCGCAGCGAGAGGGGGCGCCAGCTGGGAGATAAGGAAGGAAGGTGTGGGGGGGGGGGGGGGGGGGTGGGGGGAGGGGGGGGGGTGGGGGGGGGGACAGAGGAGGAAACGATCCAGTGAAGAGCGTATCTTACCCGTCGTGAGTAAAGTGGATGAACGTGGGGGAGAACCCGGAACTAATTGGAAGCAGGTGATGTACGTACGCAAACCAAGGCGGTTTGCGAACGTTATTTGGAAACGTTCCTTGTCACCTTTCAAGGTTCTGAGGAAAAAAGACATCCCATATTTGGCCAGGAATGACTAGAATCATGGTGAGGGAATAAGCGACGTTTAGCAGAGCATGAGGCAGAGAAACTGCATCACCAAAGAGAGTGAACTATTGCGGGGTTGCCGTATTT
Source organism: Sclerodactyla briareus (assembly GCA_026419785.1). Lineage (NCBI taxonomy): Eukaryota > Metazoa > Echinodermata > Holothuroidea > Dendrochirotida > Sclerodactylidae > Sclerodactyla > Sclerodactyla briareus. The sequence goes on from JAODTK010000506.1 coordinate 11,799, forward strand.
CAAACCGCGCTGAGATTCGGACCTAACGAGTTTCCCCGAAATGAAAGTATCTTAGGAGTCTGTAGCATTCAAACACTGCTTGTCAAGTTTTTCTTATAATCCGGTACGTGTGAAAGTGAAGTATAACGGTCGAACGGAATGCACATGAGTGCTGAAGGAGTGCGTAACAAACAATTCTCGCATGAAAAATACCTTGTTCTGTTGGACCGGTTCACAATACAACGAATTAAGAATCATGCATACCTATTGATCCGAGATTTTTGATGCCTGCCTAAGGCAAAAGGGACCTATGCGGTCACGCGTGTTGTAAGTATGTGTTGTGTGTGGGCGTGTGTGTGGCTGTGGCGGTGTTGCCTTGTGTGTGTGTGTGTGTGCATGTGTGTGTGCGGCTGTGACGGGCTGTATACACGATAAGTGGAAGTCAGACTGTACTCAATCTCAATCGGTTGATGGAGGACCCGTACTGAGTAGATGTTTCCCTGTTGTTTTGGAAGCGGTCAAAGGTCATTAGGAACAGCAAGAGGCAAAAAAGTGAAGGATTTCTTCAAGGCAGCCATCTAACTCGGCTGATCCGTTGTCAAACTGTTTGCATAAAATTTTATGAATAAGATAGATAAGTAAGAAGTGATAATATAGGGATAGTACCTGAATAATCCGGAACTGGTCGAAAGGAAACAAGTGATCTCCTATGGATATGTCATGAACGAGCATATGAGGGAGGTGTCCTAATGAAGTTTGTGTTCGTTCTATGCGCAATACATATGAGACATTCATTGGCCTTCATGTTGACCTATTTGTACAGTTTAACCTTGTGGATTTTTTGCCAAGGACTGGCATTTGTTCTCGCAGAGACGAACCAAAAAGGCAATATACACACTTCTACGATGCTCCGCACTCAAGGTATTGACGTTTTTTAGCGAACGAAAGGTCATAAAAGGCACACCTCAAAGGGCCTCTGACTTGTATCAGAAGATCCGATTGACTTGTCTTGTAGCTATGTTACTGGCAAGGAAGACTCCCAGATGCCACCAACTGTGGCAGGGGAGAGGAGACAAGTTCCAGGACGGGTGACACGCAGGGCAAGCAAGTGCACCTCGCCCAGTGGCGTCGCCGTGGAGAAGCCACCCCCCGACTGGGAGAGCTGGCTATGAGCCTGCCTCGTTCTATCCTCTACATCATAATCTATATTTCTCATGTTTTTCTTTTCAACTTTTCCTGCCGGGTTTGAGCTTGCATTATATGCCTAGTATTAAAACGATCGTATACGACACCCATATCCGCTAGCAGAGTGGTTGGCATAATTGGTTTTAGAGCGTCCCGCCCTCCACCCGGAAAGACAGGCCGCGGGTTTCGAATTTCTCAGTCGGGTCATACCAACAAA
>JAODTK010000507.1:0-14023 GCA_026419785.1 Sclerodactyla briareus
TATACAATATCTCTCTTCTTCCCCAGCTGCATATTTATCTGGTGTTGACAGTCCACATGATGTGGACTATTTGGGAAAGTGGTTGTCGGGATAATCACATTTAACAATTGGCAGCCAGATTATATTTGTTATGGGAGTGCTGCATGGGGTGAGCCACATAACCCCACCATGGTAGGAGGGAATAGGTGATTTAAAAGCCTCGTGAAAAGTTGACCCTCGAAAAATGGCCCAATAAGACATGTTGATGGACTGGCAAAATGGCTATTGAGGCCTAGTGAGTTATGCACTTGTCAATTGCATGACCCACCCTTTGTACCCAGACAAGTGAGTCTTGCACCTTAGGGGTGTCAAACCCAATGAAGCACCCTCAGTACATTTGTGCCTGATAAATAATGAAAATTGATTACACCCACAGTCACTTGAAAGACCACAGACTACTTGCATGTACGAATTGAAACAATTGAAGGCACTGATTACCCTCAGGTCACATCCAGTGAGTAAACAACATAGGTACAAGACAAACATGTGGGACACCATGCTAGTGGACAATGAATGTACCTACAATGACTCACCTCGTCCAGGGATAGTGGAGGATGCCATTGCAAATACAGTTGTGGTTTGAGTTGGAAAAACACATCTTGCGGGTTTTGATATAGCTGATCATCATGGTGATGCCACGTCCTTGTTCGGGAACATGTCGGGGGAAAAAAGGCAAGGACTCACTAAGCAGAGTTGCCGTTCTTGGTATTCTTGCCGAGGCAAAGGAATCTATGACACAGCACGCACGTGCGTATGTGTGTGTGTGTGTGAGTGTGTATGTGTGTGAATCCCTTGTCAGCACGATATATAAGAAACGCCAAGATGTATGAACGTTCAAATAAGTATGTGGGTTGCACATATCGAGAGGATGAGCTCTGTTGTTTTTGGTGCCAGTCAGTTCAGTAAGGTCAAGGGAGGGCAAAGTTGAACAAGGCTTGTCAGCACGATATCTAACGAACGCAAGCATGTATCAAGTTCAAATTGTGTATGTGGGTGCACTGTATGGTTGCGGATTTGAACCCTTTATTTTTGTGTTAGGTCAAGTTCATTAGTTCAACATAGGACAAAATCCTTATATATCGTGGCAACGAAACATTTAGGGGATGCCCGTATGGAAAGTTTTGTCGTGGGCGATAATACATATGGGACTACTTTTGACCTCATTGACCTTGGACCTCGTTTGACCTTGCAGTGCTAATTTTTTGTAAGCCAAATTTTTGTCTGGTTGAGACAAACGATAATGTGAATTAGACTAATGTAATCAAAACTCCTATCACGAGCTATCTCAAGGGAAGCACATGGGGGAAACGTCACACAAGCCCCAAAACACTGGAATGTTGTAAACTTGACGCTTGACATTGAATCTGGCAACAAAATATTTAGAGGGATGTTGTAATGGAAGTTTTATTCGTCTGTGTGAACTGCATGATAGTTCGTTATGCATGGGAGCTATGTCGTTGAACTGATGAATATTTGGGTGGCACTGAGCCACTCAGCAAATTTGAGATGCTGTGTCAGGATTAAAAAATTCAACATAATTGTGCACAGTGCCCGATATAATCCTAAGGCACGGGGTTAGTGATACCACAGAAGGAGCAGAGAATGAAAGGAATGGATAATATTGTGCAGATTATAGTGGGAACCTTTATAGAAAGAAATTTTGAGTATTTTAAAACCAATAATAAAAAAAACAAATAGGGGGTATTCCTTCTGATGCCTCATAGCACTAGCCTGTCAGCTATGGCAACGAATCGCGACACAGTTTTGTGTCTTGTCATATCAGTGAGTCACGAGCGTGCGCAAAATTGCATGTGATAGCAAAGGCCTGTGTATATTAGCGCCCACATTTATCAGTTTATAGAAAACCCACACAGTGCTCCCGACGGATCGACATCGAAGCGTGTAGCGGATCAACGGTTGCAATTTCATCGGTGTTTTCTGGTTGCAGTATGAAGAGCGACGCGCGAATTTTCAACGCAGGTTCACCGTTGAATTCAACGGTGAAGTCAACATATTTTCAAAGTGTTACCAAAATCGACACGTTCTTGATCTGACAATAGTCACTGTTATGGTGATAATGACATGATGGGAGCCGAAATGAAAATCTATAGGCTTATAGCATTGTAATAATTGGAGGCGGATAAATCATGTGGAGGTGGATTACTTTTAAAACCTAAAATAATATATAAATAAATATAGTCACCGTTAGTGGGGATAGCCCGGGGTAAATGATATAATGCTGATTAAAATAGGTGATTCCAATCACAAGAATCATCCGTTGACCACTGGTAGGATTATCCCCAGATTTTTTTTTTTTTTTTTTTTTTTTTGCAATTTAAAGCAAGTATTGGATTCGAACATTCATATGAAATACCGAATACACAAACGTAACGTAATTGTAACACAGACAGCGTAGATATCCCCAAACATGCCACCAATCACTCAAGAAACAGTAATTACATGTTTTGGCTTTAATGCAATGATTTTCTGCTTCTTAATTCATTATGATGATTCCTTATATGAAACCGAAAAGTCTCATGGTGAAAACGGGGATGAGTATAGCCAATAATTAGGATACTGTTAGTTGTAGTCGCCTCGACCAGATTTGATTTGATTTCTAAGGATCAGGAACCCAAACAAGGGTATCAAAGGAACCATGGCCGTATTGATCAGGCATGAGCGCGGCGATGACTCGTCTCAGATGATGTTGAGACGGCGTGTAATCATTAACAACCTGGCCATTCTGCGTTCTACCTCCGAGAGGATGATCAGTGAAATCCAGTATCCGACCACTTCCTCAGAATAGATTCTACAAGTGTCTGAATGCTGCAATAATAATTTAGGCGATGAGGGCAATTCACCAATCAAGGAACTGGGAAGACCATTATAGGAACTGTGGATTGGTTGTTCAAGAACCGTCTCAGTGCAATCACTTTCGATATGGTATGATAAGTCAATGGAATATTTCGATATACTGTCGGACCCGGATGTTATGCTGGAATATTTTGAAACGAAAACGTCTACAGCAATCGTGTTCCAAAAAAACATGATTGGTATGATTCAACAATTGTACAAACTCATTCTCACGCCAAACACTAACTTGACATCTGAAAACGGCAACCGCAGTACAGTACTCAGGGTATCTATAAAACTGTGATCCTAAACGAACTTGAACACATGCTCCCACCTCACCAAAGGGTTGTAGAATGTCCTCAATGGGAACCGGTACTCGCCTTGAGGGGAGGGGGGGGGGGGGGGGGGGGGGGAGTTGGAGAAGAGAATGCACAATTGTGCGGGGAAAGGGCGGAAGAGAAGAATATACCCCATATATATAGGCAATAAAGTGTGAGTGCTGACACAAAATTATCCAGTCAATTATTCATCGCCTTATAAACAACTAAACCGACAACTTGTAATGGAAACAACAATATCTACGATGATGAAACTTTATTCAGATTTACTTGTCATCTAACAAACAAATTTGTAACTAACTTGGCTACTGCGCGTGATATTGCGCACTCAATAATACCAGTTAACGTTCCGTCAATATGGACGGATGCACTGAAGTACTCAATTACAACAGACAAGCTGTACCGACCGTAATGTCAATCAACTCTATAACCACGGTCTTTTTAGGTGCGGATGAGCAGCTCGACAAGTCATCATGGCTCTACGTTCGTTCTGTTCGGTCCGTTCATAATAACTTCTAAATAACGTTGAATCGGTTGAAACTGGTGGGTGGATGAAGGGTGGACAGCCGATGTCATAAGGGTTTTTATCATAAGGTCCGTGTGCATAAGGCCTTTAGTCATAAGGCCTTTTGTTAGAAGGCCCGTTATCATAAGAACCAAAAAGGTTCTGTTATTCATAGGTCCGATATTCATAATCACCAACAGAAGGTCCGAATCAATATAGTGAAAAACGGTCCGTTATTATAATAGTGAAAAAAGGTCGTTATCAAATAGGAAAAAAGGTCCGTTATTCATAGGAAAAAGGGTCCGTTATTCATAATGAGAGGAAAAGTCCGATATTCATTAATGGAAGAAAAAAAGGTCGATATTCATCATCGAAAAAAGGTCCGTTAGTCATAATAGGAAAAGAGGACCGAATATCTAATCAGGGAACAAAGGGGCGTATTCATAGAGGAAAACAAACACCGGTCGTGGATTCTGCCAGGGATTAGCAGCTGACAAAAGGTGCAGTTGGGTTTGCATCCTTGTCGGACCTCGCATAGGTAGAATCATCTACTTGGAAGTATATCATTGAAAAGAAAACATTATGAATAACGACTTTTCGCGTGTATGAATTACGGACCTCTTTTGATATTATGTAACGGACCCTTTTCACTATTATGAATAACGGGCCTTTTATGCGATTATGACATAACGGACCCTCTTTGCATTATGAATAACGGTTCCCTTTCGCTTTTATGACTTACGGACCCTTTTCGCATATGAATACGGCCCTTTTTACTATTATGAATATCGACCTTGTGCTCGTTATGAATAACGGACCCTTTTGATAATTATGAAAACGGCTTTTTGGGCTTATGAATATCGAACCTTACGAACAAAGACCCTTTTTTATTATGAATATCGGACCTTTTGGTATTATGAATAACGGACCTTTCTCGAAAATTTGCCAGTTATGAATAAGGGCCTTATGAACAAAGGCATATGAATAAAAAGGCCTTATGAACATCGGGGCGGTCCCCGGGGGGCTATGCCACTAGCTGGATGAATTGCAGGGTCCAATTGAGGCAATGGGAGACTCGCAGGCAGTTTCAAGTGTGTTTTCACTGTCACGGCTAAAGGCCAGGAAGGAGGTATGTGGGTACACATAAGTGGTGCTGGGTAATATAGCACGTACACCACGCCGTGGAAGGAGTTGAGATGGGTACATATAAAGTTGTGTTGGGTTACATATCGCAAATATTAAGCCAAATTGGTAGACGTGTTCAAAGTCATTCCAAGGTGTATGTCAGTAAAGGTCAGGTTATTGTGAGCATACAATAAATGGGAATGGTGGTAGGGTATTCGCAAAGGAACTTTGCCATCCCCCCCCCGCAGCTGCACACAAGAGGTGTGTGTGTTTTCGACTTGCGCTTGTTTACGACCTGATCAGCCGCCCATATAACCAATTCCGTCTCGGAGCCTGTCAATCATATCGGTTTACCGACTGTCTCTATGGACAACCGTCTGGCTCCTATTGTTTACACAATCTGATACAATACAGCGTTCCTTTCGAAAGCCACGGGTGCGCGACATTTAAAGGCCAATGATCAAATAACAGAGTCTACATGGAAGGGCATACGTACAGGAGAGAGTAAAGGGGAATAAATACGTAGTGTTTCATGGGTAATAGGAAACCTGTTGTGGGGACAAGAATTTGTAACCCCCCGGTGCAAACCACAATCCCTATATCTGAGGGAGCAACCCAGCTAAATTTGGAGATTCTAGCTTTAAACGCCGCGTTTCCATGCACGCGGGCGGGCGGGCGTTTTGGAAGACTGGTTCCCATGCACGCGGGCGGACGGGCGGGCGTTTCGGAGTCACGCACATCTTTCCACCTTTTAGTGTGTATATGCGTATATTAGAACTAGTTAGCCGATTTTATATTATTATTATTATTATTTCTCAAACACCGGACGATTACTAGTGTTAAACCTAAAACACCCCCGGGGTTTTTATGAACACCATTGTTTGAAGTAACGATACGGCCTACCATTCAAAAAAAAAAAACGTCACAATTGACAGGTTTTGGAGATTTAAGGAGCAAATACTTGACATATCAATTGGTTTAAACATGTAAATATCTGTGTGCCCTAGGTGTTTGGCCGTTGGAACATAGGACCAATCTGTATTAAAATACATCCAGATATGTTTGAAACAGTAAGACTGTGTTTAGAAACATTATTGCAAACCTGAAATGTCCTTTACCTCTCCGATCCGGCTTCAAGCGGTAAGTTTGCAGGGAAAATCCCCTGGGAATTGATTACGAAATACACGCGACCCGCCGGGAAAAAATCGTACTGACAGGATTCAGAAACGCCCGCCCGCCCGCCCGCGTGCATGGAAACGGACATCATTGAAAATAAAGAAGAGCGATTTTAGACGCGCCCGCCCGCGTGATGGAAACGCGGCTTTACACAGACGACGGGCCATACAGAGAGAGACAAGGGGAATAATACAGTGTTTCATGGGTCTTGAACTAGGTGGGGCGACAAGAATTTTGAACCCCACGGCAAACCACAATCCCTCTATTAAGGGAGCAACAAAGCTAAACTTGTAGGACCAGCATGTTACCCAATCAGTTTGAGTTATTTCATTACTGGCATATTCAGATGATGGGAGGGGAAGAACGAACACAGTATGCCACTAGATAGGCTGGGTTACATTCGTGCCATGTGTGATTGATTTTATTCAAATCAAATTAAATTACGCAATAGTGTTCCCACAGCTATCTCCTATCTCGCCCCCAGGAGCAGCAGCAGCTAGAAGGGGACTGTTTTAATTCATCTGTCAGCACTGAGGGGAAGAGTAGAGGCAATGGGAGGGGGGCGCAGTTCTGTGCATGGGACGATCATCATCGCCTTCTCATTATGTAGGTGCTGGCTGGACTTAAAGCCCTGTGTGGAACTACATGCCATGGCGGGATCGAATTGAGGCAAGGGGACCCGCAAGCAGTTCCAAGGTGTGTCCACTGTTCACTGCTAAGGCAAGGGAATGAGGTTGTTGGGTACACATAAAGTTGCGAGGGCACATATAGCAAGTATACAAGCGTGTAGGAAGAGTGTGCTGGGTACATATAAAGTTTTGAGGTGGTACCTATTGCCAATAGTAAGCCAATGTGGTAGACATGTTCCAAAATCATTCCAAGGTATGTCAGTGAAAGTCAGTTTAAATGTGAACTAAAGAAATGTGGATGGTGAAGAAACATTCAGTGTATTCGCCAAAGGAATTCTGCTCGCAGCTAACAAGGACGTTTCGATTGCGCCTGTTCAAGGGATGTTTAACACGTGTGTGATACGATCGATACGATACAATTATCGGACGTCGAGTTAAGGTTATTTTTCAAAATGGATGTTCACCCCTGTGCATAGGAACGATACGATAAATCAGCGGACGTCAAGAGAACCTATTTTAACTCAAGGCTGTGCACACTTGTGCGATACGCTACGAGACGTGGCTGTGCGATCGATACGATACGATAAATTTACGGCGTCAAGATGAAAATATTAAACTTTTAAGGGCTGTTCAAACTAGTTGCGATACGATACGATACGATTGCTGTGCGATACGATTACGATACGTAAATTTATCGGACGTCAACTGAACATATTCTTAACTTTTAATCGTACGATTGATTTATCGGATGCGAATAAATTGCACAATGCAGGTGATAACTTGCGCAATTCTGCAAAGAGTATGGAACGCCAGAAAGGATATGGGGGGGAGTTTGGCGGTGAAAATGCGTTTTCGTATTCGTGATCGTCAATTGCATCTTTGGGCATTAGGGGGTCTCCCGGGGACGATCTTCCGCCCACGTGTTCTGTCTCACGGACCCCTGGGCGTAGGGCTGTCTGCCGGGAACGGACAAGTAGCTCAGGTTGGCGCAGCTCCAGCGCGGGTACATCGGAGAGTTGGGGGCGACAGGAAGCTAAGTGACTTTTTTGGTCAGAATGAGTCGTAGAAATTATGTATGGAAGACGTTCAGTAAGGTCCATGAAACGGTTCATCAGGTGTCAATTTGCGCGGTGATGTCTCCACGACTAGCGACAAGGCTGAACGGTCGTTGTTCGCTTCAATGAGCACACTATTCACGCCTCCTACAAGGACGAGAAAGACACAAGCTGAATTGCGTTGAAATTACAATTATTTGTATAGAATTCTGCGACATCTTTTCCAAATGCCTGAACCGACAAAGGGGAAAACTACGCTTTTATAAATAAAATCCCCACCACTTTCTCCGTTATGTTGAGGCGATGAGCGTTCCGAAAAAATTATAGTACGACATTTCATGGCACAAGTGTGCGAAATCCTGTGTCATGACGATAAAATTATCGCATGCGATAAAACTGCGACAATGTAGTGATAAACTGGCGCAACTCTGCAAAGAGCATGGAACGCCAAAAGGCTATTGGGGGAGTTCGGCGTGGAAAGTGGGTTTTGGTGATTAAAATAGGGGTTTTGATGAGGGTATAGTGAAGTATTCGGGGAAGACATTGGCTCCTGGGAGCTTCTCGGACCTATTTGCCGCCTTGCACGGGACCTTACAAACCATTATGTATTCGAATCCAGGATTCTCTCACCATATACAAATAGCAAGCGTGACCAGTGAATATGGGGAGAGTAATGTTGCGTCGGCGTCCACTGAATATCATGTGACATGCCAAAGGCGGGAGATATGCGGTTGGTAGTGAGTGGCCAGGGGGAGGGGGGTGAGAGGGGCAGGGTTAGGAGGAAGTTTCCCAGAGAAAGTCGATCCACAGACTGACGTTCGTAGGAAACTTCCCCGATAACCCTCAGTGAAGAAAGAGGCGGGAGAAGATAGGAGAAGGTCACCGAAATAAGCTATAGGGGATATAATGTCGATGTAACGCCACGTCTAAGATGTCTTGTAGACAGTAGGAATATGTGGGTTCACAGGTGGAGCCCATGTAGGCAGTATTTTACAGCTTGTGTTTATGAGAGGAGTAACCGGACCAAGCTACAGTTTTCAGCTCAATTTGCTAAATTGACTCAATTGACTGGATGCATAGTGGTACCCTCACTTCACAGTATTCTGGATACCGATGTTAATTAAGACTGGCTGTCTAAGAAAAGGGTAGGCGGGGATGGTTGGGTCAGCTGCATGAGTCGGACGTCCATTGCGCTTTTCCGGGATTATGGCGCGCTCCGGTGGACTCTCAGTCCACCGGCGTTCTGTCTCCACGAGACCCCTTGGGTTCGGGTCGTCCGCCGGGCGGACAAGGAGCTCATGGTGGCGCATCCGCGCAGGTACCTCGGAGAATTAGGGGAAGGGACAGGCTCAGCCTGGTCACTTGCTCGGAGGAGGTTGGTAGGATTGAAGGCGGCGGGTGGATGCAGCTAAGTGCTCTTTCCAGGCATGCGCTTCCATGATTGGATGTGGTTGGGCAGAAGGATTGGTGAGGAAATTATATATGGCATGGAGTTCAGCAATTGTCAAGGAACGTTAATCAGGTGCCTTAGTTGCGCCTGATGTCTCCAGACTAGAGAAAAAATTGTAGCTGTTGTTTGCTTCAAAATGAGTCGGTAAAACTTCTTCGCCTCATCAATTAATGAGAAGAAACAATGCGCCGAGACGTCGATAACAAGGATCTTACGACATTTTTATCGCACAAGGGAACCACTCCATCCGATAAATTTATCGTATCGTATTGAATGGCACAAGTGGAAAAAAAAAAAAACAGCGGTCGCGCTTTAAATTGGACAGCCCACGCGTATATACTCCTACCGGAGACCTGTCAATCATTATCAGTCGGTGTATGTCGCTAAGAAAACGGACGAGTGCGGCCCTGTCGGCATCCGCGAGGCGAGAAAGAGCCTCACCGTTTACGGTCACCACACACAACATATATTACAACTTCGTACCTGCTTCAGCATACGCGCGCGTAAAAACCATTATAAATTGCGTTGGTTTGGTACAGAATTCCGCAATAGAGCATACTGCAGTATATTATACTCGACGGTATACAATACAGCGTCATTCCAAGCTGCGCGCCTGCGTGACTTAAAGGCCTGGTTTCTTCAAATAACAGATTTATCACGGACAGGCATAACGGAGAGGAAAAGTGGAAGAATACAGTGTTCCTGGGTAATAGAACTCGGTGGGGCGTACAAGAATTTTGTCACCCCCACGTGCACACCCCATCCCTCTATCTGTGAGGGAGCAACACAGCTCAAATTTGGAGATTTCTAGAATGGTACCCAGTTGAATCATTCCAACTTACTGGAATGATTGATGATGGGAGGGGAAGATGCGCACACAGCCCATAGACTACACTTATTCACACAGTATGAATACAGTGCAATCTGCACGTTGGTTAAAAGAAAGACGGAATATAATATTATGACTGATCATGGGAGAGGGGGGCAATTGCAGACACAGCCGGTAGGATAGAATGTGAATACACATAAACAGTAAACGCTGTGGAACTGGAAAATAATATCATGGCTAGGACGGTGGGGCCAAAGGACAAGCCCAATGGGACCCCATAGACTTACAATATGTAATCTGATGACAGAAGATGGAATATAACATCATTATCAATTGGGGGAGGGGGGGGGGGGGGGAGTGGGTAGCGTCGACCATAACTACACAACACACAAATGAATGCAGTGTCATCCAGCCATTTAGCGCGTTGGTAACAGAAATAAAGAATATGATACTGATGACTGGATGGGGGGGGGGCATGACGAAGCGACTGCCCAACACTATACACAGTTAATACAATGCTATTTGGCGCTTTGGTAAAAGAGAGACTGAATATAATATTTATGACTAGGGAGTAGAGTTAATAAGGCACAACAATCGATACACTATAAAGGATTGTCACATTCAGTCAGCTGAAAATCTATTTAATGACCTTGTACACCACTGACTACACGTGAATAGTTGCTATAACTCGTGAACTTGAAATCTATTGAAGATACTAAATTTGGTCTATTGATAGGCCCATATGAATCACAACAAGACATGCGCCAGAGTACTGTTCAGGTTGATTTATTTCCGAATCATTCCTGACAATTTTACACTTGATGTCAAACAGTGAATGCAGGAATAGCTAAAATGACCTATAATGCTTATGTTATTCTGATCAATGTCTTCAACAACACATATAGGTAAAAACACGCAAATGGCATAAATTATATGGTACACTGCTATTTGAAACTAGTGAGTCCTGTCTATAAATGTGTATTAGTGTTTGGGTTATTCTATCAATGTTAAAAATTTGATAATGTATTAATGTAGACTGCAGTAGATGATTAACATGTGCTATAGTCTTACATTCTACACAACGTAACACAAAGTGATTTACTGTAGATTAAATTATTGTTGATAATTATACTACAAAAAGTTAGGTTAGTGAGATACGGCACTATACCATTTTAGTGTTAATAACACTTCATCATTATTTTTTCTGTTTTCTACTCAGTGGCCACAGAAAACTGTCAGCAATAATAAGTAGCAGTAATAACAGCTACTACACACCAAGGAAATTGGTAGACATTTAATAGTGTAATACTTAACACATGTATCCTATGTATCACACACCAAACAGTTTGGACAGTTTTGGGTTCTTCGAGTAAACCCCCCACATAACTAAACACAATGCAACCCCCCCCCCCCTCATCACAACACAATGCATGACCATTATATATGTTGATCACACACTAAACAGTTGGACAGGGTTGGGTTCTTCTAGTACACCCCCCAAAACTAACACAATGCAACCCCTCCATAAATAACACAATTGCAAACCCCCCCCCCCCCATCACTAATCCAAGCATGACCATCTATCTATGTTTATCACAACACTAAACGTTGGGACAGGTTTTGTTTGCTCTAGTCCCCCCAACCCATCCTCCTCTCTCACTAACACAAATGATATCAATGTAGAGAACTGTCCTATCACACAGCCGAATAGAAAAATAGCTAATGTGTTTAAAATACCTCTACATCAATATTAGCTTTACAAAATCAAATGTTCAACTCAGCAACAATATATATATAACATAACTACTAGGTGACAAATACCATGTAACTCATGATACAGTACCAAACCTCCTATACCTCTTGCTGGTAACATAACAATCAAGGAATACTTACCCTAGTTCCTTTCAGTGTTGTACACGTGTGCTGTGTATTATCAGGATACAGATCTCGTCATTGCTCCCCCCCCCCAGCCTCTGCATATCCATGTCGTCCAGCTCCGGTAGGTAGGTCAGGATTGGTAGTTAGAGAGAGCTGAGAGCTGAATGAGGATGCATCCAGAATGTGATTGCTACAGTACTACAGTACTCTATTACACCCCATGGCGGATAGGAATCTATGATCAGGAATGAGATCAATGATGGGATGTAGCGGATATTATGGGTTTTTGTAATATGGGGTTCAATTCAGCTTAGTGAGGGTGAGGGGAGGGATCAGTCAGATCAGGACCAGATAATCCTGCTATAATACAGTAAATAAACAATGTATAATCAAGGGAGTTATGAATAATGTAGACAAGTGAATTATACGTAAGGGCTGTAAGCAATGTTAAATATATCAAGTGCATTTATATGTGAGTGTTGTTAGTGATAATGTTACTAATATTATCATGGATTTCATTACTGGTTTCAGTGATATATGTAATGGGCTTGAGAATATCTAACAAGTTCGAAAGATTGACTGACCAGATTCAATATCACTTTATTAATATTACCTGAACTATAAAATATTATTAAATGTAGAAGTCAAATGAATTACAAATGGATGAGGGGCCTTAATAACAGTAGGCTAAGCCTATACTCATAATACCCATATTCATGTTTTTATTGCTATAGTGTTTTTTCCAATAACCCGCTAATTTACATTGCTATTATTACATTATTTCAATTGTTTGATATTCATAGAACACAATGTTATTAGTACTATTGCTGAGGTTATTCTAATAGCCTCTTATGTATTATTTACTAGTAGTGTAGTAGTACTAGCAGTTTAATTATTTAGTTTCAGGTATTTTGTTTTTTTTCACTTCTTCACAAGATAGGAATATGAATATAGACGAATGAAAATGTGGAAGGGGAGTGGACAAAGAAACACCACTAGGGCTATAATAAGTCACCCATTGTAAATAATGCAATGAAAAATTTTTCTGGAATACTACAACCAATAAATTAGACATTCTATAGTGTTAGCCTAGTAAAAAGATACCCATCTCCTCCTCCCCCATGAAACAGCACATCAATATCAACAGTAATATGTGGCTAAGCTCATAGCTGTAGATAGAAAACCATATTCAAATATTATTATTAGTATTACTATTATTATTATTATTATTATTATTATTATCAAAATTCAATCCGCAGTCCTATCAGTATATAGTTATCTAGTCCTTTATTAAACTCCGTAGACACAGTGGAAAGCAGACATGTTACAAGCGTTGCACAAGTGATAAACCAGTTTTATTAGCAGTGCTATTACTGTGTGTATCCAGTGTTGGTCTGTGTTAGAACAAAGGGGGGGGGGGTAGGCCACCAGCACCGATAGTCGGATGGCACTATAATCACCACAAACAACAACAACCTTAGAGAAAAATTCACCATGCGACCCCCGAAAAAAATCACTTAGGGGTAGGCCCTATGATTATATGAAAAAAAAAAGTCACAGTCACATTGAATTTGTACATGCCTGGTGTCAGTGCACTCAACAAGCATGATACGTGGGACGATGATATAGACGAATCAATTAGATAATTAAGCTAGTAAGAAAATACGTCTTGTAATATAGTTTCTACCTACCTCAAACTCCTTGAGAACACCCAAGAAATACATATATAGGCTCCAAACAGTCAATTATTCACGGCATACAATTCCACAAAACTGAATCCCGCATTCCTCGCCGCGCGCTCAGCTAGACTGTTACTACGTACTCACAGCCCGAAAGGGGATAAATCAACTATTCCGTCTTGTTTTATTTTCAGCATACCGTGGCAACACCTGAGCCATGTTCAAACTGTACCTGGGCAGACAATTTGTGTGTGATATAATAGGCCTATAACTGACAAAGCTAGCGAACTAAACGAAAAAACTTATTCTCTGGTTGACGTTATTGGCTTCCCGCGAAACGCACGAACACCATTCACGCGAAACACCCCTATTTCGAGCGCGCAGCCAGAGTTTAAGAGGCGCATTGAGCCGGAGGTATTACTAGTGAAAGGCCTTCCCGCGACATGATGCACACGAAACTTCATTCC